>JBCEWC010004425.1:0-27372 GCA_038996855.1 Solanum aculeatissimum | reverse complement strand
ACTACACACAGTAAAAATATTATTGTTATATATTAAAATATTCAAAAATAATATTTATATTCACACACACAAAAAAACACATTTATTAAAATTAAATAACTTAAATAAAAAAATAAATAACCATAATTATAATAATTAATATTTTTATATATAATAAGAGAAAAATGAAAAGAGAAAAAAAAAACAAAACAATTAAAAAAAATAGAGTAAAAAATGTAGATAAGAAGTTACTAATAAAAAAGAAAAAACAAATTGAAGAAAAAGAGGTGAGGCGCCAGTGATGTTGCGCCTTACCTTTAAGCTTTGTCAGATTGCCAGCCTTTTCCGTTGACGGCCGTTAAAGTAAATAGGGTAAGGCGCAGGGAGCCCTGCGCCTTTACCCTTTCGGTATCAAAAAATATTGCGTTGCTCTTTTGGAAATTTTCAATTAATTTATTATCCTTTTGGTTCCGGACTTCTTTTTACTACTGTAAACTCAAATATTTCAGTCTAAAATAGAAAAATACTAGATATAGACTAACGATTAGAATGAAAAACAATTGATAATTTTATAATTACACTAAAAGCAGTAAAATAAATTACGGACACTAACAACACAAGATATAAAGACGCGACTAATCCTACTAACCTACTATATCACAAGGTAAGACACCCTACTACCCCTACTAGTGTATTAATCTTCTATCCCAAAATGCGACCTTCATTCCTTTCTATCTAAGGTCATGTCCTTGGTGATATGAAGTTGTGTCATATTTTGTCTAATCACCTCCCCCAATACTTTTTTGGACTACCTCCACCCCTCCGCATAACCCCTAAATTCAATCTTTCGCACCTCCTAATAGGAGCGTCGGCACTCCTCCTCTGTACATGTCCAAACCATCTCAATATCGTTTCTCTTATCTTGTCTGCCACAGAGGCCACCTGAACCTCTCCCGAATGATCTCATTTATAATCTTATCACTCTTGGTATGTCCACACATCCATCTCAACATCCTCATCTTCACAACCTGCATCTTTTGAATATGCAAGTTTTTTACTGGCCATCACTCCACCCCATATAGTAAAGATGGTCTAACGACTATTCTGTAAAACCTACTTTAATTTTCGATGGTATTTTCTTATCACACAATACTCCAGAGACAAACCTTCATTTCATCCATGATGCCCCTATACGATGTGTGGCATCATCATCAATATCACCACTACTCTGGATGGTGGACCCAAGATGTTTAAAGCTTTCTCTCTTGGGAATAGATTGAGTGACAAGCCTTACTTCGGTGTTCGCTTCATCCCTCATAACACTGAAGTTGCACTCCAAGTATTCTATTTTGATCTTGCTCAATTTGAACCCTTTGGACTTCAGAGTATATATCCAAACCTCTAACTTATGATTAACTTTATCTCGAGTCTTATCAATCAGTACTATGTCATCCGGAAATAGCATACACCATAGAATCCCTGTAGACAGAGAAATTTTATTGATCAATCCATATTAAATGTGGATTAAATCTTAAATTCATGATACATTGACCAAGTCAATGTATTGGTTAATGAGGTTGGATTAATATTTAAGTTAAAATTATATAACTTAAATAAAGTCAAAATTGTATTTAGGTCGGTCCATTAAGTTGACAAGACAAGCCCAACTCATGTTCTTCAAGCCCAAGGTCTTGTATAATTAAGACCAAAATACCCCCAAACTCTAGCTTACAACTATGCAAAGGGGCCTTCATAAGATTAAAAAAAAAAGGAACAACAAGAACAAGAGGAACAAGAAGAAGAGAAATACGTAGAAAAGTTTTACTTTTCAGTGGTGATCCGCAAGTCTTCCACATGTAAAGGAGTTTTGTCTCCAAGTTATAAACTGCAAGTTCCCATATTTCTACGATTGTGATTAAAGCTTGGCTCCGCATTCGTAGTGAAGTTTCAACAAGTATTTCTTCGATTCAAGAACAAAGTAAACTCTTGAGTTAATGATCGTGAGGAGAAGAATTAGAGGATTACTTCTTTTTCATTAGATTTTATAAAGATTGTAACTTTCGCACAAATTCTTGAAATACAAATATTGTTGTTTGCCTCTATTTTCTTTTCTTGATTGTTATTTTTTAGGAATGAAACTTGGTCGCTTACAAATTGACACGTCCGGTGGGACAATCTTTACCTCTCATCTCTTCTCTTCTAAAAAAAATCAAAGTTTAAGAACTCTGAGATGTCTTCCGAAAAGGTCAACTCAAAATTCCCATCCGCAAAAGCCATTGGATCTAAATTCTCTATTGTTGTAGAGAATATCCTCGATGTTTCTATGGGAAGCATGGGACCCATCACGAGGAACCAAGCCAAATTTCTGGGGCAACAAGCCTCACAAATGCAATTTGAATATGCTTTTGTCTTTGGCTTATCTCTAAAAGTGTTAAGTCTCCCACAAAAGCCACAAAAGAAGGTAATGATATTGCCGAAATGGTTGAGAGGGCTCTTGCTCAATTGAGCTCATCTACCCCCAAAAGGTCTTTTATTGTAGACGATGGTGATGTTTCGAACATTGATTCTATTCTGCATAATATATTTGCATCTTATGTTTGGGAAGATAAGTGTTGTTTTCCATCATCTACGATGGTCATGAATGCGATAGTAACTAATGCTTCATCCGTAGAGGAACAACTTGCAAGCTTGACAAGAGTTATTGAAGGCTTGACCAAATATGTCCAAGATCAAGATACTCAGATTGTTAAGTTAACAGACGGGATAGAAGGCATGATGGATGAAGAATCCAGTCATGCACTTGGAAAACATCCCCAAGCACAAGAGACAGTTGATTATCCCGCAAAACAAGTGGACACATGTTGAGGAGATCCATGTTTCCCAGAGGAACGATTCCAATTGACCAGATCAAGGAGTTTATCATACGGACCATTAAGGACATATTCAAGGTTGCCGCAAAATCTTCTCTCACGTATGCAAAATCATACTTTGCAAGGATTGATAACTTGAAGATGCCTACTGGTTATCAACCCCTAAAATTTCAGCAGTTTGACGGCAAGGGAAATCCGAAACAACATGTAGCACACTTTGTTGAAACTTGCAATAATGCTGAAACATATGATGATCGTCTCGATAAGCAGTTTGTTCGGTCTCTTACAAAAATTGCTTTCGAATGGTACATAGATGTTAAACTTGGTTCCATTGATAGCTGGGAGCAAATGGAGCAATAATTTCTTAAGCGTTTTTATAGCACAAGACGTATTGTAAGCATGATAGAGCTTACCAATGCCCGCCAGAGGAATAATGAGCAAGTCATTGACTTCATTAATTATTGGAGGAGCTTGAATCTTGACTGTAAAGATCGCCTTAGTGAAACTTCTGGGATCGAAATATGCATCCAAGGTATGCATTGGGATCTACGCTACATAATGCAAGGCATAAAACCTAAAACATTTGAAGAACTAGCAACTCGTGATACTCCGTCGGTATATTGATACCATAATGATATCATATAGGATCGAAGCTTAGTTCTCTGTGATATTTGATTATTATACTGATACCTTATCGGTATCATATAGTTTTGGGCTTTTTTTTACGAAATAGAACAATTAAGAGAAAATTATTAAAGTCACAAGCTTATTTATTAAACTCTAAATTAGTAGGGAATTTTAGTAGTTCAGTTGGTTGACTACCTGAACTTCCACCTTGTTGGCGAGGGTTCAATTCCCACATTGTAACCCCCCTCCCCGTTCCCCTTTCCCCTGCCCCCAATAAAAAAAAAAGTCTAAATTAGAACATAATTCTCTGTGATACCCTATCGATATCATATAATTTTATGCTCATTTTTAAATAAATAAAATAACTAAGAGAAAATTATTAAAGTCACAAACTTATTTATTAAATTCTAAATTAGTAAAAAAATATATTCTTGTGATACTCTGTCGGTATACTATATTGGTATCATATAGGATTGAACTTAATTCTTCATGATACTTTACTAGTATATTGATACTTGATACCCTATTGGCATGCGCACAAATGTTAATACTAAGGGACATAAATGTAAGAGGATATATAAATATAAATATTTTGCTTTATTGACAGTCCATTCTCTTTTCCAACCCTTCTGTATATGTGGGAAGTTTGCCCTTCAGCATATGTATTATTTCTTTTAGCCTGCAAATTCTTTCTAATTTATAACTGATCCCAAATGGCTAGTATATGCTAGCTTTTCTCTTACCTCTTTCTGGTGTCTAGACAATAATTAACTGTTTATTACAAGAACACTTAGAATTTGCCCCCCTGTTAAAAGGTAAATTTTTGTTTTGTATTGATTTAAAACAAACATATATTCAGTAAAAATGAGGATCTTGACTTTTATTACCTTGTTGAGTGATTGAATATTCCTGATAACTTGAAGGTAGTCTGGAATGTTAATTTGATTGAGGAAAAGGGCCAAAGTTTGCCCTTGTAAATTGGAAAAAAGTTTAATTTTGACATGAAACAATGGCCAGTTACTACCCAACGTCTAAACAAATTATGCATGGAGACAATTATGGTTCGATATATGTTCATTTGAGAGAAAAACACCTCGTGAGTTGCAACAAATTTACAACGAGGTGTGTTCACGACCCAAAGGCACAACTTTATTACAATGTTGACACAGATTCTTACCTGTTACACAAACAAAACTCATGGAAAAAATTGATATTGCAGATACTCTCAAATATGCACATGACACTCCCGCCGTTGCAGATGAGACTCTTAGATTCCGATGGAACGCCCCCCCTTATTAGCTGACAAACATCCTCCTTAGAAGAATTCCCGCGAATAGTTTTCCACAAGAGTGACTAGAATCTTCATTCTTTCTGAACTTGATAAAGGTTGTTCTGATGCATTTGAATCATCTGTCCCCTTAAACTCCATTCTGTCATCTGTGAGATATATGTTTTCAATAATAAATCCCCACATTCCTCGACAAGAGCTTTCTCTCCACCACTCACCTTAGCTAGTTCAGAAATTAAACTTTCTGTTTCTTCTGCCTTTTGCATAAAGTTCTGAATTTGCAAACTGATCATTTCCATCACCTTGGTAGATGAACTAAGCGCATCTCCTAACTCTCTTATATCAACTTGAACTTCCGCGCCAATAGGAAGTCTCAGAGAGCAATTGCGCAAGGCATCAGTTGTACCTGACAGAGAAGTTGAGTAATCCTCTTCCAGGTTAGCCCATTCCTCAAGGCATGGTGATTGTGATTCAAGAATAGTGGATAAAGTTTTGATCTTTCTCAAAAACCCAAGTTCAGTGCGTTTCTGGTAAACAGATTTGCGTAGATCTGATAACTGTTGCGCGAAGGAATAAAGTCGGCTCTGGCTATCCTGTCTTTGGGAGTGCATGGTGGCCTCTGCTTTGGCATTTGCAAATCTCCATTGAAGATGGTGATTGTAGAGCAACTTGAATGAGTGTACATCTCCTTGATCACTGAAAGCCTTCTTTCCTTTCCTTGCATCTGGTCCCAATTTATTGGAAGTTGGATGGGGAGGCAAGCAAAGGCTCCCCATTTTGAAAGATGATTTAGAAGGGATGGAAGCAAACATGTCATTTTGTTTAAGAGATAACCAAGAGGAGGAATTTTCGTTGCTGGCTGATGGCAAATGCAGTGAACGAGCGCAAGTAGAGGTTGCAGATTTATAAGAACTGCAATCATCAATTGAACTACTGTTATTGTCTCTATTTCTCTCTGTAAGACATCTATCAATCTCGGACGTAGAAGACCTCATTGCAGATAATATCCGTGTCTTATTGTTTTGGGTGCAAAGAGGAGAACTCGGGCATGAACTTCCCTTGGTAGTAGCAGTACCAGTGGCACAAGAATCCACATAATGACTAGTTGAAATTTTTGAAAGCTTTCTGGAGATTAATGCTCCATCATCCTGAGATACTGCACAAGGATTTGTAGGTGTGGCAGTAACCTCCCGCAATAGTTTATCAGCGGCACTGACTGCTCCTCCAGGATTATTGGTTGGACAGTGACGGTGTAAAGACTGAGGAGTGAACTTATATCTAGATGGGACAACCCTAGAAGCACCAGTCACCGTAGGTGTGTCAAGTCTTGAGGAGATCTTGCTACTTTTTGACTGCAAAGCATCTGCAAGTTGTTGCTGATGTGCTCTGGTTCCTCCATTTTCCTTGGGAACTTTAATTTGCTGCTGCTTTCTCTGAGTGCAGACTGGAGAATTCGGACATGAAGTACTCTCAGAAGCAGCACCAGCAGTACAGCCATCTACGCCATTGCTTGTTGAAACTTTCGAGAGCTTTTTATTGACAATTGCTCCATCACCACTGGAAACTGCACACGGATTTATAGGAGTACCAGTAACCTCCTGCAACAGTTTAGCAGCAGCACTGACCGACGTATATCCAGGATTACTCGTTGAACTCGAACGGAGTAAAGACTGAGGTGTTTGCCTATATCTAGATGGGATAATCCTAGCAGCACCTGTCACTGTAGGGGTGTCAGTCCTCGAGGACATCTTAACACTCCTTGACTGCATAACATCTGGGAGTTGTTGCTGTACTCTAGCGCCTCCATTTTCCTTGGGAACCTCTACAGGTTGCTGCCTTCTTTGAACAGTGGACATTACTGCTGTTTAACTAAGGTAACTTGATCCTATTGAAAAAATTGTAATCAATATATACTATAACACGAACAGACATATCAGCAGATTAAAAATATGGATGCTGCTTGCTCACAAAAATTAAGTGAAAATACCAAAAATATCTTTTCCTTGTAAATGGGAGAGGAGATTACAAAGTGCAAGGTCCAATTACTCAACCAGCTGATCTACTAACAAGACTTTGGGACATTTAGATAGATTGCTTTAAGATGCACTATAAGTTTTAAACACCCTTAACCACACCTGTCTTGTGTTTAGGGATTCAAAATTTATAAATAATAGAAAACTAACTTATATATATAATGTAATTTTTTGCCCAAGAGATATCCATCCCTACAGTTACACAATTGTAATGTTCCCTATTATCGACTTGGCCTCTTTATTCAAATGTATATTTTGGCACAAATATTAAGAAAAAATGTTTACTGCAGCGGAATGGAGTCATAACCAAATCAGTTGCAAAAGCAAATGCAGATCGGCATGTAAAGTTCACTAAAAACGTAGGAACGACAAATACGCACCCAATTCAAATACTTCTATTCTACCCATTATGAATCACATTCTCAAAAAAAAAAGAAAAAAAAAAGAGGAACTTACAATACTGAATGCAGCGTATGTAAAGTGGTTTCAACGATGAATGAACACCGGAAAACTGGAAGTTTCAGATGAGAATTGGAGTAACTGACTTTCCCTCTCCGCCGAGGTCAATGAGGAATTTTGACAAAGTTAAAAAAAAACGACAGAGAGAGATGTGAGAGAAGAAGTGAAACATAAAACTGCTCCAATAAAAGTAGCCGTTGAAGACAGAGTAAAGAGAAGTAGCCGTTGCCGATAAATCCGACCGATAGCGCGTCAAATATTGAGCCCATGGGCCCCAGGCCCTTTAACTTTCACTGAGATTTGCCTTGCGGGGAAATTATATATATATACATATACAAATTATTAAAAAAAATAGTTCATGTTTTATTTACATAAAAAAAATAATCCAAAATCAGTAAAATTATATATGACTATACAATATAATAATAGAAAGTATACACTGTTATACAATATATATTACTTATACATGAATTATATATTAAATATACATTATGATACAAAAATATACACTGACTATACATGTCTATACAACGAGGGCTGAATGCCCAAAATTATAACAAATAGTCAAAGGTCAGCCGGATGACTATTTTTTGTAATTAAAAAAAAAATGAACTACTTTTTCTGTGAATAATTTTTCTCAATGGCTTAATGGCTTGTGAATGTAATTATCCCAATTAATTACAAAAGTGTTGGGCCTAGCTATGATTTGTAGACTTAACTTCCACCTTTCGAAAAGGGAATCACTTGCACTTTTCGCCCTATTATGTCTTTGTGAAAAAATTATGCCAATAAACACATGTGTACTAGTTAATCAGCTAATATAGTTATAGTTTGAATTAATTATGGTTCACGATAAATATCTAACTGTAATTATAATTTGAGTTTTGTATAATTCGTGCGATTTGCGCGATTATACGAAAGTTATGCACAAATCAAATTATATAGCTTTATACAAACACTGTGAATTGTATAATAAATTGTGTAAACGTTATGCACGAATTGTATAACAAAATATACAATTGTTATACAAAAATTACAAATTGTATAGCGAATTATACAAACATATACAAATATTGCACGAATTATACAAACACTGCTATAACGATAGTTACGAAATGTAATTACCCAAACTATAGCTATAAAGCATAATTAAAGTATTTTTGAGTAACTATATGTGAAAAATCCTCTATTTTTGTATTATAATATTTCAAAATTATACGTGAATATGACTTCGATTTCTAAAGAAAAAAGATTAAAGAGCAACCATTTGAATGACAAAACAATCATTTTATGTTAGAAATGTGGTAGATAAATTAATTATGATCATTTCTTGGAGAATAACCTGAATAGTTAATAAGTCATAATTATTGAATTTAGTAAATAGTTAAATTGCACAAAAGGGGTACTTTGCGGTTGGTATATAAATTGCATCACCAGTTTAATATTTGTAAAGAACTAAATAACCATTTTAAGTTTAATGGAAATATATTTAAACTAAAAAATGTTCTTAAGTCGATAAATGGAAAAGGCAATTATGCTAATTTTTTTAAAAGAAATAAATAAAAAATAATTTTAAAAAATTATTAAACACTGAATTAGTAAAAAAAATAATTCTTTGTGATACTCCGTCGGTATATTGATATCATATCGGTATCATATAGGACTAAAACTTAATTCTCTGTGATATTCCATCAACATATTGATACCCTATCGGTAGTACATGGTTTTGGGCCCTTTTTTAAGAAATAGAATAATTAAGAGAAAATTATTAAAGTCCCAAACTTATTTATTAAAATCTAAATTAGTAGAAAATATATTCTTGTGATACTCCGTGGTATATTGATACTATATCGGTATCATATAGGACTGAACGTAATTCTATGTAATACTTCATCGGTATATTGATACTATATCGATATCATATAATTAATAAATAAAATAATTAAGAGAATTATTAAAGTCACAAACTTATTTATTAAATCATAAATTAGTAAAAAATATATCCTTTGTGATACTCTGTCAGTATATTGATACAATATTGATATCATATAGGACTAAGTTTAATCCTCTGTAATACCTTGCTGATATATTGATACCCCATTGGTATATCATATAGAGTGAGCGCTTACATCAACATGTTGTCAATGCGTGAATTTTAATAGTAAAAGGGCACAAATATAACAGTTTGCTTCAAATGGCCATAAACTTAATTTTCCACAAATAAATAAACAAATCGATCTTCCATGTCACTTTGAAACATGAGACTTTTATGTTACAGCTCATACACCAATAAAAGATATAAATGTAATTACAAATAGTTGCCACCTCCCATGACACTGAGTAAATGCTCAATGGAACACCTGACTTTTACACCATCACCACATCCAATGTAATTCCACAAGCGATGTGATAAAACCTTACCTTATCTTGTGAAGGTAAAGAGGTGGTTTCGATAGATCCTCATCTCAAGTAAATCACACGGCTTTCATACCAAACCAAACATACCTATGTCATTTGAAAAGAAAAGAAACAACAACTACAACTAACCTAAAGAAAAGAAAAAATGATAGTTACATATCAATGAAACAGCAACTACAACTAACCTAAGATGATTAACATTATTTGCTCGGTCCTCCATATAGACATGTACAGCTAATTTTCCAGCATACAATTACATGGTAAGTTGGGTCAACTACATAGAATAGTTGGAATAAGTGCTAACCGAAAATGGAGCAAACTGAGTGGCTGGCTGGTTGCTAGAGATAACTACAGCTGTGAATACGTGCTCTCTCTGCTCCAGAGGCAATTTACAAGGAGTTCCTACATAATATGTGGTAACAGATTCATTGTTGTCATACATCAACACCACCACCATATATGAGGATGAGCAACACAGCCAACAATTCAGCAGTCTGGAGTGGAAATACAGCAAAATGACGAGCAACTAAAAATGAGATGCAGGGAAAAGAAGTCGAGCAATCTTCAAATATCTCCAATTTGGTCTTTTGAATGGTTTTCTTCTCCGACGTACGTTAGACCTGATTCTATCAAAAGCTAGGCGAATCATGTTGCTGAAGTGAAAGATGTTTCTGACATCCTTTTATGTTCCCCTCAAAAAGGAAAGGATAAAAGGAAGAACATATATTTTCCCCAAGAAGCCAAACTTCAGTCTTTTGCACTTACTTCCTCTTTGTCGAACAAAGAGAAGTTCTGCAGAAAATTAAGATGATTACTCCACCGGGTAAATAAAAAGTTCCATCATGAAGTTAGTGTGTTATTACTCGAATAAAAGGTGCACCACACAAAATTGAATATGTGGAGTGAAGAAATAAAAGCAAAGATGATACATTGAGATTTGGTGATAAAAGAATAGAAGATATCTACCTATATTATATAAAAGCAAAGGTCCTCAGCGAAATATTTCTCGCCTTTTTTATCCCTTAAAAAATAATTGCGCACTAGATAAAATAGTCATTTAATTATTCTCTTTAATATTTAATGATTGTAATTTTATTATTTTTTCAGTACAAAGGGTGACAAGATTAGGAATGAAATCATTCGGGAGAAGTTAGGGGTGGTTTCTGTGGCAGATAAGATGAGAGAAGCGAGACTGCAATGGTTTAGACATGTGCAGAGCAGGAGCGCAACCGCTCCTGTTAGGAGGTGCGAGAGGTTGAATGTAGAAGTTACGCGGAGGGGCAGAGGTAGACCGAAAAAATATTGGGAGAGGTGATTAGACAGGATATGACGCAATTTCATATCACCGAGGACATGAACTTAGATAGAAAGGATAGGAGGTCGCATATTAGGGTGGAAGGTTAGTAGGCTAGTAGGGGTAGGATGATGTCTAGCCTTGTGATATAGTAGGTTAGTAGGATTGGTCGCGTCTTTATATAATGTGTTGTTATTTTCCATCATTTTTTTGCTACTTTTATTGTATTTATAAAACTATCAATTGCTTTCCACTCTAATCATTTTTCCATATCTAGTATTTTCTGCTTTTGGAGCTGATATATTCGAGTTGAGGGTCTTCTAGAAATAATCTCACTATCTCTATGAGGTAGTGGTAAGGTACATTTTTTACCCTCCCCAGATCCCAGTTGTGGGATTTCACTGAGTATGTTGTTGTTGTAATATTTAGGACTTAAAATCAGCTAAAATTTTGGTTATTAAATCTTTCCTTATCTGAAGCATGCAATAAGTCTTGATACTTAACACTATAAAATCGATTAAAATTCTACTTTATATAAAATTTTCCTTGTTGAAATTATGTAATGAATTATAACGACACCTAATTGTAATATTAGGATGTTGGAGTCAACTCAAGTGGCGCAAGGGCCCCCTTTCTTTAGTTGGTAACCATTAAAGCAGTCCCGAGAACCTTTCTTATGAGGCTTTACCTCCAATATGTTCGTGCATGGTGCATTTGCTTGCCTTGCCGTTTTCATACGGTTTTCAATGGGAGCCTGAAGCTGAGATCTGGGAGGAGATCAAAATGAGGACAATCAAACTAACCCCCAAAAAGAATTCTCACTACCAGAATCACCATTTGGCAGCGTTGCAGGGTGTTTATTTCAAAAGAGACTGTCTCTCTATGTTTTAATTTTTCATGCCGCACAAGCATTCTTTGATAGGAGCTATGACATATTTGTCTTTGCCTTGGACATTAGTTACGTGTAAAGGTTTAATTATTACTTTAAGGTTTCAACTCTGCTTCAGAGACTAACTCTTTAATAAAACATCTCAAACGGAGCAAGCGTAGGAATTTAAACCAGAGGTATGAAATCATCAAAGGTTGATGTATGCAAGATATATATCAACACAAAATAAGTAACACTATTCGGGTGACACTTGCAATTTATTCAAGTGCTCTTTCGTATCTCAAATAAATCAATTGTCGCTTCTACTTCTTATGATAAGAATAACAAGAAAAGCAGTATTCACCTACTCAAAGTTGTTCACGAATGTAAGCCATCGATCTCAGCATTGATCCTAGAGTATCCCTTGAAACTTGAAATTTCACTTCAGTCTCCCCGGAAGGTGTCTTAGTATCTTGAAGCTATGACAGAAAAGGACAAAACTATCAATTCACAGCTTAAAGGGCATACATCACAGCATTCATCTCACATTTGTCCCCTCAATCTACAAGCAGAAATGATATTCAAGGCTGGAAGACAATCAATATTTTAAACTAATACTTCACAAGGATATATTATCTCTTTATATTTTCAGCTGTCATGACTGTTACTTTGGAGAAGACTATCAGGGACTACTAAATAGCAAAGTCCAACGTAGATCTTACCACTACCTCATGGAGATAGAGAGGTTGTTTCCAAAATACCTTCGGCTCAAATGTATATGCCCCAAGTAAAGGAAGAAAACAATAGATATAGAATAACGGCTAAAACGAAGAACAATGTCAATTCTAAAATAAATAAATAATAAAAGTAGCAAAATACTCGAAGAGCAACAACAACACAACCATAATAGCATGACTAATCCTATGACAAACCTAAAACTGTCACAAAATAAGACAACAATCTACCCTACTAACCTTCTGCCTTAATATGCGACCTCCACTCCTTTCTATCTAAGGTCATGTCCTCGGTGATATGAAGCTGCACCATATCATATCTAATCACCTCTCCTCAATATTTTTTCGGTATACCCCTACCCCTCCGCATAACCCCTAAATTCAACCTATTGCACCTCTTAACTGGGGCGTCGACACACCTCCTCTACACATACTCAAACCATCTCAATCTCGTTTCTCTCATCTTGTCAATCACAGAGGTCACTCTCACCTTCTCCCAAATAACCTCGTTCCTAATCTTGTCACTCCTCTTATATCCACACATTCATCTCAACATCCTCATCTTCGCAACACGTATGTTTTGAACATGTGAATTTTTGATGCGCTATTACTCCACCCTATATAACAAAGACAGTCTAACCACTATTTTATAGAACTTATCTTTAAGTTAAGGTGAGACCTTATCAGACAATATTCCAAAGGCAAGCCTCTATTTCATCCATGTTGCTCCAATGCAATATGTGACATCATCATGGATGTCCCCACTACTTTGGATGATGGATCCAAGATATTTAAAAGTTTCTCTCTCGAGAATAGGTCGAGTGGTAAGCCTCACTTCCATGTCTGTATCATCGCACGTGCCAGGTGATAGAATCATCAAAACATCAAAAGAAAGAAACTTTATTTCCCTTGATAGAAAAATAGCATCATCCATCAACTAGAGAAAAGAATCCAAAACACCAAAGCTTACAGAAGCAATGAGTAAATTTAACTGTTACACAAGTTTACTCAAGTGATTAAATTATAGGAATAAAAACGCATATTAAAGCTTGATAAAGTTCATTTGATAGATCAATGTTAATGTTAAGACTTTGGAATGCCTCCCACTGTAACTAATCAGAATGTGCATATTGATTGAACTTGCTTTGGTCCAACTCTGAAAAACTTGAAGTAATATAACTAAGATTAGAAGCAGAAAGCAACCGTTCAACTGCTCCTCACTCTTTTAGAGAGATTCTGAAATAGGAAATAGATCTTAAAGTTCATGATGCAAACCTTTAAATTAATAACAGCTACTCTATTTGCCGGCAGGGAAAGCTGTTGACTTATGTAAGCCATAGATTTCAGCATTGGTTCCAGAGTGACTCTTGTAAGTCTAAACTGAACTTCTGTTTCCCCTGCTGGGTTCTTGCCATAATCTTGCAACTGAAAGTCATGTCGAATGTATTCAAATAAAAACTCACGAAGGAAATTACTGTCTCATCAAATTAATTTGTCGAGGGAAGAATAAAAATCAATTCAACTGTTTATCTGTATAAAGCCAGAGTGTGATTTGAGGAGAATCGTTTTCCAAAACAGGTATACACACCTTCAAATTGATGACAGCCACTTTACTTGCGGGACTCTTGTTTTCAATCACCCATGTCATTGACTTAAAACAAGTATAAACAACCTACATGAAAACAAAATACGTGAAGGAGAGAAAACATATCTCATTGGTAATTTAATGTATTTTCTTGTAATATATTTTCAAATATAGATCAAAAATGGAAAAAAAAAAAACCATAGTTATATACAAGTTACAAAGAGGCAAGTTTTTGTTTTCATACCACATTATCAACGAGGCCACCATCATGATTTATAGCCACAGGTGTCATAGTGGGCTGGTTTAAGTCACCAGCAGTTAAACCGCCATCATTAAGGTTAAAATGACGAGGCATTGTATCTTGCCAAGTCCATAAAGATGGTACAGTATCAGAAGTAGCTGGGGTTCTTTTTAAGCTCTCATCCGGAGTACTTCCACTTCCCTGTGGGCTAAGAGGTCTGGCAACATTTTTCGCAACAATAGAAATCTTCCTCAACCCGTCTCTCAAAGCACTAACCGCTGCATCATAGGTCTCCGCAGAAACAGCCCCTTCTTCTGCATATCTTAAAGCTTCCAGAGATAGGTGGTTGAAACGTGAAGTGAGCGAATTAATTCCTTGTTTAACAATGTCTTCTTCATCCGATCCTCGTCCAACTTTTGCATTCCTTGTCCACCTCTTAAGTATGTAAAGGGATGGAACTGTGAGAACATTAGTCACTGTGAAAACTGTTAAAATGTGCCTACATAAGATGCCCAAATACTCAAACATCTGACAGCTGCAACTTGCTTTCATCTGGGTAAGATTCAACATAACAATGTAAGCTTTGTCATCCTGTTCATATTTTGCAACCCTAAATTTGCTTAGAGTCTCGTCACCATCAATCTTATTGGCAGTGTGGGCAAAAGTTTCAACTAGTTCCTCTTGAAACTTTGCAAAAACTTTTTTGGTGAAGAGATTAGCTGCTTGCTGTTCCATTGGAGATGGGGTCCTTAACACTGGTGTGGTGCAATTTGTATCAAAATCAGATGCAATTTCCCTTTCAAATGAACTTTCTAGAGCTCTTTCATACTGCTTAAAGAACATTGGTAGAGTTGTCTGCTGATTAACATATCCATCAAAAAAAGAGGTTACACCCTGGTTTGAGGTAAGTGCAGCAAAGAAAGTATCTCGAAAATATACTGGAGCCCACTGGTCGCGAGCATTATATACAGCTTGAAGCCACTCATTTTTCCTCAGATCATATTTATCAAGTACAGAGGCCCAAGATGATTCAAAATCCTCAATTGTCTCAGAATAGTTAATGCAACTATATAGCTCCCCATAAAAGGAAGGATGAGCCATATATACGTGAGCCAATCTTTCCTGCCCCTCTCGTAAGATATGCCACTTACAGATGCAATGACGAGTACCCGGTAATACTAGGTTGACTGCTGCCTTAATAGCTCTATCCTGGTCGGTTGTAATAGAAACTGGAGGCCGATTATCCATTGAAGATAGCCAGGTACGGAAAAGCCAAATAAAGGAAGACTCGGACTCATCAAAGAGTAATCCACAGCCAAACAAAACCATTTGCCCGTGATGATTTACTCCAGTGAATGGAGCAAAAGGAACCTGGAATTGATTTGGTCTATACATTGTATCAAAAATAACAGCATCACCAAAGTGACTATAAGCTATCCTTGATCTTGCATCAGCCCAAAAAGCATTGGTCATGTGGTTTTCATCATCAAGTTGAATAGCATAGTAGAAACCGGGATTTTCTGCTTGCATTTTTTTGAAATAGTCAAGAAGGTTATGGGCATCTCTTCCAAGAGTTCTCTTCCGGCTGCAAGGCTGAATAAACATTATTGGTATGACAGGGCTAAAGTTCTTGGTCACATGATTCGACTCCACAAAAGAAGCATCCTTAACACCTTCATTAGAACTGATAAATACATGATTCCCGTCCACCGGAACCACAACTGGTGGAACCATGACATCAGTTGGACCTCCCGGTACCTCGCCAACAGTCTTGGAAGCACCAGCAAAGTGTTTACGAGGTCGTAGGCGATGCATCTTGCTGGGATTCACTATTGAATGATTGTGATCCTCAACGAATTTTGTCACAACCCAACAATCTGAACTCTTCCTCTCTATCCGAAGCATAGCATTGCAACTCGCTATATTCTTCCTTCTGAAAACTTCTCTAGAACAAGAAAAGTCCCAACTAATGATAGGTCCATCAGGCTTAATTCGGCTGTACTGACCAACATGTATGCTAAAGCCCACACGCCTAGCATATGCATCAAAAAAATTCTTTGCTACTTCTTCTGTTTGAAACTCCATCCCCACATATGGCTTCCCTTCTCCATTATCAACCTCAGTGATAGTATCTCTTTCAGTAAAATTGTCCAGCAAACCCTGTTTGGGATTCTGGTTTGGTTCAACAACTCTCTCCCCAGTCTTTTTCCTCTTCTGCCCTTCTATATCAATTACTTCAATATTCATCTTGCTGGGGAACTGACATTGACAAATCAATCTATTTGTTCTTGGTCAAAACACCGTCTTGCCATCTCTTATGAAAGAAACGAACAATAGGAGGCCGTAACATCATATGAACTGGAACAAGGTAACCAGTGACTCAATATTTTATAAAATAATAAATAAAAAGAATAAGAAAGCACTACAGTTTTACACACATGAGCATACTCCTTACTCAAAACTTTAAATGGAAATGCATAGCAAAAAATGTTTAGGATAAAGACAAGAAAATTAATATTGTTTAAAAAATTATATGCTTGGGGCACGGTAGCTTCCCTTAAGAGAGAGTTCCTTCATATGGCATTCTCAGTAACAGAGAGCAGAAAGGTGATACAAATCTCCCATCACATTGCCTTCATTGGCAGGTGAAGTAACTGAAGAGTTTACCAGAATAATGATCAAACTCAAGAGTTTGGACTCTGGAGGAGGGACTTTGCACATAAATCTAATACAACAAAGAGAAGAAGACTCCCCAGAACAGTATAAAAATAGTTCAATATTTTAAGGAGGGATATAATATCAAACTCTGATAGAAAAAACGGAGAAAAAAACATTTCTGGATAAGGGAATCCAATATTCTTGTAACATTATGAAAAAAATAGGAAGAAAGTTTGTGATGTTTTGTTTTGTTTGAAATGGAGGGAGTAAATATTACCCGGTTTAGCAATAGAATTTGTTTTTCAAAAAAGTAGAGAGAGACAATACGGTAAAAAAATACAGCTTACTGACAACTTTCTGTCGCATAGAATCTGGTCAAAACAGTAAATCTACATACAATTATGTTGTGGCATGCATTTTGTATATTGTGTGTACATCACTTTTTGTCCAGTGATACATTTGAAATACAAATAACATACACCGGGATACAAAATACATACAATTTATTTATACATTGGGATATGGAAAAAGAAAAGGATTGTTCTTCTTTCTCTTCGGGTTTAATCAGAAATTCTAAGAAAAACCAACACAAATCTTCACCAACTCCCTCAAAATTGACATATAAACTCCAAATGATACTCTCAACCATTTTTAACAACACCCAATTCAAATAAATAACACTTCCGCAAAACAAAAATTTCAAAGTCAAAGCTTTTTTAATGGACCTTTTCTTGGCTTGGGTGTGCTTGGTGAGAAAGAGAGAGAGATAGAGATAAAATGAGAAAGATTGGAGCCTAATCTCTTACATTTGGTATAATGGTAAAGTGTTGTTATATTTTGTTATTAAAAACTACCATGAAGAATAGTAGTTAAGCCTTAAAAGTAGCTTACCCATGTAAAAATCAATATATTCCAAGTCATCAAAGCAAGACAAGACAACTTAATGAACTGAAACTGAAATAAAAGAAAAGAGAGACTCTATGCAAGAAGGAATGAGATTAAAAAATGAAGAACGAGGCCACTAGCCTTAATGTTGGGTTAGTACTGCAACACCTAACACAATTAGATTGGTCAAGAAGAAAACTCTGACTGAGCGATAGACGGAGAATACAAATATCTTCTTTTACTTTCCAACATTCAACGAGGTTGGGTGGGATATTTAAGAAGTTATACCAGGTTGTTTGGTTGGTGGGATACAGGATGGCAATTCGGATATAAAATGCAGGATCAGTCTATCTCACGTTTGGTTCCAGAACCACTTTGCACTAAAATGGTGGGATTAATCATCCCATATAGAAGATGGGATAGCTCATTCAATGGAATATCCTTGTCTATCTCATCCCACGAACCAAACAACCCCTAAGAGTATTCATAGTTGATGAAAATATATCCACCAGTCTCCCACAGGGCACCATTGCTGGTGACAGATTTAAAAGGAGTTTGAAAATCATGTAAGAATGATCAAGTATAAGGGTGTTGTATGATGCTAGGGATTGACAAGAAAAGGGTTCATCATCAAAGGACCTTTAAATCTTTACACTGAAAGATGCAGGTAGAAGATAATGGTAAGAAAGGACTTCCAAAAGGCATGAACAAACAAGAGGATTTCATCTTACAAGGTCTCTGCTATAAGTCCACTATCAAGAAAATACAAGTCATTTTGACATATGAACTTCGCTATTTCTCTTGGCTTTTGTGGATGCTACCACGAAAAATGGTGACACACACAATCAATCTCCATAATTTGTCGCGCAGCTATGACTTTGAGGTCAAGGTTAATTCTATGGGAGGGGTTACAGGAGCAACAACAAATATCTAATATGATGTATCTTCTCCTCTTTCTTTCTCCCATCTCTCCTTCCTTTTATTGTCCTTATGCAAAAGGAGCTTCAAAGCTATAACTGATGATATAGTGAAAATAATATTCCATTTGTTCTCTTAATATTTCAATTACTTGTTACTCCTTGCTCATTATTAAGAGAATTCCCCCATCAATTCCAGTTTTCTGCATGAAACTTAAATTCACGCTAACATTGTAACAGTTTGTTATGTAGTTTCAAAGAGAAGAAGAACCAATGAGTACATACCCAGAATTAACCTAAAAATTAAATGGTTTGAGCCTCATACTCCAAACCTCATCAGTCATTTGTGGAGAGAAGGCAGTATTACAGTTTTTGACTTAGCAATGTCTTCAAGCTAGAAACATTCAGAAAAAGTGAATATGGTTATAATCTCAGGTTCAAATCCCACAAGCAGCCAAAATACTACTAGGTGATTTCTTCCACCATCCTATTAGTCGAGCTTCGCACAAGCTAATCCTAAAATTGTTAGCAAATTGTGAGTAGATACAAACTATGGAATTAGGGTAAAAGGCTAGAAAGTGAATGTAATTAATTACATAGTAGCAAAATTGAGGGTTAAATCTAAGCAAGAACATAAACCTGAAATTCAGTTCCAAATTTGAACAGCAGTATGTAGCTTCCTTCTGCAAAAGCTTCAAGGACTATTGATTAGATCACAATGGTGCTCATACTACTATTACCCCTCTCTCACATAGGGGCTCTCCTTTCTAATTTGAGAAATTTGGAGACTTCATTTTTAATGTTTCAATTTATTCGAAAAAATTTCAGACATACTTCATAGAACACAAATTACTTCATTCGTGAGAATTATAAAAGAAATAAAAAAGTTTTGATTGATTTTAAAATTCTAAAAATTAAAAAATAAATATGAAAAGATTTATAGTTAGTTAATTTAAATAAAGAAATAATTTTATATGATTAGAAGAATATATTATTAAAAATTAGCAATTAACGTTACATAAAATATAATATTTTATCTTTAATTTTTACATATGAAAATAAAATTACCAATAATTCATCTTGGTTAAAGGATAAAAAAATTGGTGGCGATATTTAATTGAAAGGTGACATCTTTCTTATTTTTATTTTTTTTATGTTTACATTTATATATTAATTTTTTTGCACTAGATAGAGTATCTGTGTTTAAATGATACATGAAAAATGAGATTGAAGGGTTAAGATGGCACAAGGTTGAAATAGAATGACGAAACAAAAATTAGAGACGAATTACTTATATGAATATGCTATTTATTTTAACCACTTCAATCATCTTATTATCCATTTATCTTGCGCTTTTTTTCAACTTCACTTTTTTTTATCAACTTTTTAAATTACAATCTCCATTTCTTCTTTTGTTAAACATAAGATTATAGTAAAGTTATTGAGATTATTTTATATTTTTTGATAAAATAGTTATCGTATTAGAATTTAATAAAAAAAAGTAGCGGTGCTCAAATTTCAATAACTTCGTCGAACTCAAAAAATAACAACGAAATCATAATTTATTTTGTGAAAATATATGCATAATAGAGGAGAAAAATTGAATGTTGAAATTGAGAAAAAACGTCTCTATGTATAGCCAACAACGGATAAGAAATAAGACCTTTCAGATCAATTTCACTAATACAAAATATTGTATTATGAATGGCTTGCCTATACATCATCTTTAAGGGGATCCTTAATATTAAAGTGGCAAGGTGGTCAAAAGAGGCCACGGGTGAAAGTAACTGATGCTTTGATTATTCAATTGACCTTTTACTACTTGCCAACTTCATCAATAATTAGTAGTGGGATATTCAAAAACTTCAATAATTTCTTCTTTATGACTGTTACAATACGTTACAACGTTGAAGATTGAGAATTTTGAAAAAGTTGATAAATGGAATCCTGCTTATGATGGGATATTTTCAACCTCTATTTGCAGCAAAGGTTGAAACCAAACAGGGAGAACAAATATTAAGTATCACTGTTAATAAAAATCACATTTATTAAGAAACTAATAAATAAAATGTATCCATGTTTGGTAAGTGTCTCTTAAAATTGAAAGATGAAGTACAAGGATATAGTTAAAAAAATAATATTAATTTTTGTTTTAAATTCATTTTGGAATAATTTTATTTTTGCTAAGATGATACTTATTTTGAGATGACGATACTATCAACAATGCAATATGATGACTAGGAAAAAATATTACCTACGCACAAAAAGGCTATGTTACTCGAATTCTGATAGATATATTTGTATAACTAGAAGGATATTTAGTCTTTTGTATCATATTTGCATATTAAAAATATCTCTCATAAATATTTAATGTATGTATCAAAGTAGTTATTGTTTCATGGTATCAAAATACTCAGGTGCTCTCTAACTCCTTTTCCCCTAAACTTTGACTCTTAATCCACTTTTTCAACAATGGGTCCAACTTGACTCCATTTGTTTTGTCATGGCTACAACCCACAATTTCTCGAGACATACTTCTTTCTATTACTTGTCCTAACAGCACCTGAAAAAAGTTAATTTTCGAGGGTGAACATGTTCGATTTTGATACCATGTTAAATTAGGTCTTGCACTTACCTTACACCCCAAAAGCTAGCGCTAATTGAGGAGGAAATATGCTGTCAGATGCATGTCCAAAAGTAGTATGTTTTTGGAGAATCTAGTATGCATACGGCGACATTTTTGAAGAAAGCAGAGCAATGTAGCAAAAAAGCAAGTGGGGCTGGGGATGTCAACAGTGAATGAAACCAAAAAAGCTTGCTAAGCAACATTTCAGCTAAACTTGAGGAGTTCATATTTGGTGAAACTAATTAAAAAGCATTCACAAGGCCTTCTGCTTGTGTCTCTATATCTAGGAAAGATTTAATAGCAACTAAAACTAGGAGAAGTTTTCCTATCAGACTTATAATATACTTAACACCAAGCTGAGTTCTTAGACCAAACATCTTACTTCGTCGAAGATGCCAAACCTTCACCTCCATCGTCTTTCATGCCGCTAGAAATAGATGTTGTTCTTGACACGGATGATGATGAAGTAGGTGAATTAGACGGATTCTTACTTCCTTCCTCATTATCAGCTTCAATCTCATCAATGATCATGCTGTCGGAGAATTCTTTCAGGTTGAACTCACTCTCACTTGATTGCTCATAGAAATTGAAGTCAATGCTGTTGTCAAAACTGGTGTCATCGAAAAGATCCATCAGGTCAGATGGTTTGTCAAGAGAGAAGTCTGAAACTGGGAGCGAACCAAATGTGTTGTCCAAGTACATGTTCAACCACGGGTAGTCCTCTATCCCCACGTGGTCCTTCCCCTTTATTATATCAGCAGCAAACTCCAACTTCTGAACTTTTGGTTGAGTCACTTCATAAGAATCAAGTGCAGGTGTAAACTCCAGTTTTGGTACTACTAGTGGTTCAGCAGCTAATTGGGCTAGCTGAAAATCCAATTGGTTTTCTTCTTGTTGAACCGGCAGATATTGTTGGATCATCTCATCTGATTGCACTTCAGCAGAGGACTCTGTTTTTTCCTCCTCTGATAACAGATTTGGTTGGCGGAGTTTCTTCAAATGGTCTGCATATCTGCTAATGTCAAAGTTGGTGACCGCATTAGGCCCTCTGTACTCAATTGCTGCCATATCATATGCTTCAGCTGCTTCCTCTTGAGTGCCTTCAGTAAAGAGACAAGTTAATAACAAGTGATTGCAAGATATCTGTTTCACCATAAAATTTCATTTGAGATACGAGATAACGTTACTGCACTCAACTACATGAGACCTAGTGTGAACCTATGATGCTCAGACTCTTCAAATAAGCCAACAAGCGTGTGTTGGATCCTCTAAAAGTAGTGCATTCTTGGATACCACAACATTTTTTGAGAGTTCGAGCAACATAGGTTTGAATACACAACCCAAGTACTAGTAATGACAAACTTAAAACTCTTTTCTAACGACCACTACATTACTACTTGTTCAACCCAGCAATGTACATTACACATGTCTCTTCACTAATAAGGATTGTGATAATATGAACAAGATTTCGCATTCAAAGCCTTGAAAATGAAGAAAATCCTAGTGAGAACCGAATTTAGACTAGTCAGATCAGTGAGTTGCGAATACCAAATGGTTATACTAAAAAGCAAAAAGAGTTGTCTAGTGAGTGTAATAGTTGGAGATGAGGATGACAAGACACTATGCATCAATCCAAAGGCATAATTGTCTACTGAGATTAAACATAAATTATTCACCCCATTAAGCATGAATCAAGGCTCTGACAGTGTCACGAGCCAAGATCTAATACAGTCACATTAAAGAAAATCAAGATAGTTACTTATCTTAATCACTATTCAAATCTCTTACTACTACTAATTAATACCAAGTACATGGCATCTACATCATTCTGGCAGTTCAATTTATTTTCCTAATTATATCCATATAAAAATATTTTAAGTTAAAAAAGGCCCCCACATGTTTAAAGACCATATTGTATATACTTAACATAGGAAGTGATTATAATTAGCAACCCCTTAAAGATTTAATATCATATGTGGACCCACTGAAAGAATAATTTAGCTTATTTTCAATAACTAAAATCATATTTGTGGCAAGTAGCAATTAATTGTTTAATTAGTCAAACATAAAAGGACATATAACAAAAATGTTCAAGGACTAAAATCACTTAGAAAAATATTGAGGAATATTTTCAATTTTAAAAAGTTGGAACAAAAAGTTTAACTTTATGTACGGTCCACAAAGATGTGCATCAAATATTTTAATTTTTGGACCACCTCAGCCTTTTTAACTTTGATCTCAGTAAATAATATAAAACACCAATGATCATGTGCCATATCAGCTTTAATCCTATTGTATCTTATTAGATTTATATTAAAACTCTTAAATCTTTTCTAAGTACTTCAAATCTAGAAAATCTTGATAGCTTAAGTAAGTGCAAAAGAGATACGTACTTACCGTATGTTCCCAAATAGAGATACTTATTTCCATAGACTCGTCCAATTCGAGCCTCCCATCGCCCGTTATGGTGGTGCCTGTCAATATCACAGTACCAAATACGAATTCTCACTAAAAAATTTAGATAATCAAATAACTAAACTGTTAAAAATATTTTTCATGAAATACACGAGTCTTTATTTTTTCTTTTTTCTTTTTCCTAAATAAGTATGCACAAAAACTCCACACAGCCCACAAATACAGTAAATCCAACAGGGTCCCACTGGAAACTATGTTTCAGTGGGTCCCATACAAGCATGAAAATTCACAAAATATGTTGACTTCCACTCAAATGTACCGGCCTTGTATTTATTTTATAAAAATAATAATTACATTAAATTTGCATGTCTTTTGTCCCTTTTCCTTTTTCTAATTCAACATAAATGCGCTTTAAAACTTTCATCTTATTTACCTTAAAGAAAAAAAAATCATCTAATTTAACTTTAAAATAAAACTTTTATCTTATTTAACTTAAAAGAATCCATCTTATTTTACTTTAAAACAAAACTTTAATTTTAAGTTTATTAAAAGTAAAAAAAAATTATTAAAATTATCTACATTTAATTGATATATAAAATATAATTTTTAAGTGAACTATTGAATTAGAGATATATAAAATAACAGTGAAGTGAATATTTTAAAATAAATCAAAATATAAATAAACTTATAAATAAATTCATCTTACAATATATTTATAAATAAAAATTATGTTTATAAAATTAGACTTATAATATATTCATAAATAAAAAATATATAAAAATAAATATTATTAAAAAAATTGATATACATGAATATCAAAATAGTGTATAAAAAAAGTTAAAAGGGGGTATGCCTGTTCCACTTCCAGGAAGGAATAACTTAGCTCAAGACTAACTATTAATCCTGAAATAAATTATCCCTGCCCGTGTAACTAAAGAAAGGATTAAAAGTCAATAAAAAATAATTTCTGAATTATCTCCTTTTATCTATCACACCAAACGAGTTTTATTATTGACACTAATTAATTTTAATAGACTTAATTTTTTTAATAATTAAAAAATATACCTTGCAACACCACGATATTTGGAAACACCTCTAGAAAATCCACTGCTCATTCTCCTTAACGAAGCCAAGTACTCTTCCTTTGATAGCCTCTGCATTTCTTCTAACTCTTTGTTATATTTTTCCGCCTGCATTGTTTTGTTGTACGTCACGTTCTATTTATAGTACTATTTACAGTAATTTTTCTTGTCATTTTGCTCCTTTTTTTTTTACCTCCAAGAGAGACAAAAATTCCTTAAACGAAACACCGCTAAATTTTTTGTGTTTTACATAAAAAATAATTTATAACCACTCAAATAACTTAAAATTTTTAAAATTTCGTATTAAATCATACCGGAAAATTAAGTATAGTTGTGGGTCCCCAATACTTAAGAGCAGCAAGATCATAAGTTCTGGCAGCAGCTTCTTCGCTATCATAAGCTCCTGCATTCGAAAATTTTAAATGATATTTTTCATAATTAGCAAATTAATTTGTTAAACAGTCAAAACAGAGTAGTAAATTATTTTTTTGTGCATAAAGGTGTTGTACATCGTGCAAAAATACTAGTACATTTGCAAGAGATTTAGAGCTTACCCAAATAAACTAAGCAGCAAAGAGGCGTTTTTGTTAACGTTGCAAGTGACAGAGAGAGAGAGGGATCATCAGAAAAACCAACAAAGAACAAAGTCAGATTAAGGATAGTAAAAAAATTGATTAAATTAACATTAATTACTAGTAGTATAATAATATTACTGTAGATCTCCTTGATTTCAATTAATTTTTTTAGATTAAATAAAAGTAAAAGAAAGAGAAGAGCAGTATTCACTTTGTCGTCCTTTCTTCTTCTGAATGCCATTCCAAGTACTCTTGTCCCATAAGTGAGCTTCATACCTTCCTGTCCATCTATGCCTGCAACAAAAAAAAAGAAAACAGAGCTTTAATTAACAAAAATAATTAATTTTTTTATTTACTAATTTCTTCATGCATGCAATCAGAAAAGGAAAACCCAGAAGAAAAATCCAATTTTGATATCTGGGTTTCTCTTAGAACACCTTGAATGTGTGAATTTAGTTGAGTTTAAGCAAAAAAAAAAAAAAATTAAAATTAAAAAAGTACCTGGTTACGCCTCTGTAAATGGAGCTTCTTCTGGCTGTAGATGAATTATTAGTTGGTGAACCATCAGCATTTACAATTTTCTTAGCCCGACTAGCACGTTTGGGTCTGGGCATTGAATTCGGTTGGGGCTTCAGCTTCAGCTTTTGCTTCTCTGCTTCTTCATGGTTTTGTTCAATGCAGGAAGATGAAGAAGAAGAAGAGGAGCAAGGAATAGAAAAAGATGGAGATTTCTTCATAACTTCTTTTGCCCAAAAATTTTCCCCTTTTTGGGGGGTAGTCAATTGATTAATATGGCAATGTGGGTCTTCTGGGTATTCAATTTCTTGGATTTTTAGGAGGAAATGGAGATTGAGTTGGTTTGTAGAAACAAGAAGATGATAAATGAAGAAGAAGAAGAAAAAGGGATTCCTTTTTTTTCTTTGCTTTTCTGGTAAACCAAAGTGGTTTACCAAATTAAGAAGAGAGACAGAGGAGGAATACAAGAACTGCATTTGGGTTACAATGGGACTTATAAGATGACCAAAACCCACCCACTAAACTTGGGGGTAGGGGGGTAAGGTGGGGGAGTGGGGTGAAGGGGGTTAAAATTAAACAATGTAGTTTAACTTTGGTTAATTAAACTTGAGTTAATTAATTGTTTTTAACATTTGGCTAAATACAACTTCAGTTCAGAAGCCATGATGCTATTATGCCAATTGGCTTTTCTTTCACTAATAACTTTCTTCATGGGAATCTTTTTTATTTTTCAACAACAAAATAAAATAAAATAAAATAATTTAACTTTTTTTATTTTTCTTTACATTGAGTTTAAACTTGTGGGATTGTCAGTGAAGAATTGTGTCGTCTTCTACAAATTGAAAAGGGGAGGGACGCGTGGTGTGAATTGTGAAGGGAGAAGGGTGGTTTTAATGGTGAAAGGTTATAAAAATGACATTGGTTTTGTAATCAATTACGAGTCAAACCATTTGTGAAAAATTATTTTTTTCGTTTCAAACTAAGTATTAATTTAGTCAAAAATAGATTATTCTGACATAATCGTAGTTTTTGAAACTCGAGGAAATAATTATTACTTCTTTGGTTCATGTTTATTTATCTACTTATGATCTTGCATATATTTTTAAAAATAATATAATATTGATGTTTACAAGTCAAGTCACTCGTGCGACATTACTTTCTTCATTTCAAAGTGAGTGTCAATTTAGTCAAGAATAAATTATTATGAAATAATCGTAGTTTTTGGAATTCGAGAGAATAATTAATACTTCTTTGGTTCATATTTATTTGTCCACTTAAGATTTTGCATATATTTTCAAAAAT
>JBCEWC010004424.1:0-27372 GCA_038996855.1 Solanum aculeatissimum | reverse complement strand
AAAACCGAACCGAACTTGAAAAAACCGAACCGAACCGAAATATTTCGGTTCGGTATATGGTGCACACTTTTTCAAAAACGAAGAACCAAACCGAAATTTGTTAAAACCGAACCGAAGAACCGAACGTCCACCCCTAATCATAAATAACAAAAATACAATAATCAATTTATCAAATAAAAATCAAATCTAACAAACTTGTTTAACACCCTTTTAATTTTTCAAAATATGCATCTCAAGACATCCATACATGAGTGAATTACACATAAAGTTTAGCTGAAATTTCAGAAAAATAAATTTGAACATCCAAAATCTACTCTAAACAAACTTAAATTTGAAACACAATTTTTATGCATCATAAAGAACAAATTTCATACTGTATTATATTATATTATATTGTATCATATTGTATTATTTTGGTGAATACAATATTTGAATAAATTGTATTATTTTTTAACGTTATATAACGTCATCCATCAACAATTTGTAGAATAAACCTACGAGAAAAGTAAGTTACGGATAGAGCTACCTTTGCTATCATAAAAAGTTAAGATAAATATAAAATAAGATCATTAAATAACAAGTAAAGAGATAAGAAAGATAACAACGGAATCACAATAAATCAATCATTGCACAAAATGAAACTTTTTATTATTATGTAACAATGAATTTAACAATACAATACAATAAAATTTAAGTAACAATCCAAACAAATATGAATTTAAACTGATAACAATACAATACAATAGATAACAAATATCCAAACAAGAGTCTTAGCTCATAACTGGGAAACTTTATACATCAATGCAATGAATACATAAACTTGTTGAGAGTTAACTCAACACCTGACCCTTTCATTAAACAATAGATGCTCAATGTTAACTTGAGCACACAACAAATGATAAATAACTATAATTTTCCACAAATCACATACTGTACTACCTTTCACCACTTTTAACACATCTACCAAATTCTTCCATGGGAAAAAAGTTCTAACCTTCCCAAATTCTCACACAAGGAAAAAGAATCAGTGAGGAGAAGAAAAAAAGATAAAGTTTTGTGCTGTTTCTCAATGAATCTTCTAGTTATAGTCTTGTGTTTTATGCATAAGAGTCCAAGAGAGGTGCTCTTGGTTCCTCTCTTGAGTTACTATATCTAAAGTACAGTGCCAGTTGTATGGCACCAAGAACTCCTCCTATTCCATTTGGTACCTGATCACATTCAGAAGAACATATTCATTAGAAAGCAAAACATAATGACGACATCTACAACGATGATAATCACTATTACGAAATCCAAACACCAAGTTCGGATTGGGGCAGCAACATTTCTTGCTTTCTGGCGTTCATTGTTTTTCTGGAGGGTGAGAGAAGAGATTAAATATAAATACAGTGGAAGCAACTATCTGTGCATCAGCACATCAGCCAATGCAGTAGGAAGTAAAAACAGTTAATCAGAAAGCTGCGAACAGAGAACGCTAGGCATTTTCTAGATGGTATAGAACATCAATTTATAAAAACTTCAGCTCTTGTGGTTTTTTAGTTATAGCTAGTCAGTAGAATAATTTTTCATCATTCATAAATAGGTGATGTTGGAGAAACTTTGAAGTTCATATTTTCTCTGATTTATCTCCAGAAACAATGAGAATAATTTTGAACATACAACAAAATTTTAACAACACCTTAGTTTACTTAAGTAGAACTGAAAAGGAAGTAAAAGAGAAGGAAACAGCCTGAAGATTGGAAATTTTACTTACAGAGATAAATAAATCGTCGTTGAACATTCCGTAGGCAAAGAAAGAAAGGCTCATGAGAAAAGTCGCAAGGGATAGATAAAATGGCATGTACTCCACGCTCTTTGTTTTGATCACCAAATTCTGCCCAAAAAAATTGTTTCTTAAACCAATTAGTCTGAGGATTGGAGTCTTATCATCTTCGGTGATACTACTTTGTGAGTGAAAACTTACAATAATGAATAGTGGAGAAGCAAACATGGAAATGAGAGAAAAGACAGATAAATATCCAACGAAAGTTTGCCGATTAGGAGGCTCAAATAGACATAGGCTGATGGCAACTATAGCAGCAAATACAGCAAAAACTCCAAGCACCAACCCCAACATTTTCAACTGCATTGAACATGTAATGGTACAAGCAAAAGATCAGTTTGCATCAGAAACTTGAGCAAAATTTTGTATGTAAGAACCAATAATTACCTTCTTGGATCCCTCTGCATGAATAATGAAGATGGTAATATATACTAGTTGGAACACGGCTCCAATTGAATTGACTGTGAAAACCAATATAATACCAGGAGATACAATTGGTGTCCCATACCAGAGGCATATTAAGCAATTCAAGAGCGCATATATGTAAGGTAATCCAGAAAACTGTTCTGTAGACTTGCTTCTAATGATTCTTCTGAATGTTGGTCTGAAAAAGGAGGGGATACCATCAACTTCAATGAATTATATGAATCACTTACTATTCATTGTCACTGTTCAGAGATTTTGGATACTTACATTGGTGACACAAATAAGACGAATGCAAAGAGGTTCCCTGCATTCACATAACCAAATATTTGGTTAGAAAGTTGTAAAAAAAGGTTTCCAACATGCCAATGCTTTAGGAAAATTATAGTGCTATGCTTGTTAGATTTAATAAAACCTTCATTCTTGGATGGACTTAGTCGGTCAGATAAAAGGAAAGGAACAAGAAGGACAAGAGAAGATATGCTTCCTATGAACATAAAAGAAGCATAATACTACACACCACCCTGATTGAATAGGAATAAAATAGTTGTGTATTCAAAAGCAAGAACGGAGTAAGCTAATTTACTCTTCTTTCTCTTCCTTTTTGTTCCGTTATCTATGCAATTACAAGATCACTAATTCTCTTCTCCAAATTTCTTCTGACCAATCAAACCATGAGCATGACTTCAAAAGGTAAATATCAGAAAATTCATATTTGAGAACTTTTGAAGTCAAACGCTCAAAGATTAAAGCCTTAATTAAAGAGAAATGAGTCTGACTTTTAGAGGCTAACTAATTGGATCTTCATTAATATGATACCACTCAAATTTAGCTATAACATTGTGAAAGGCGAAAATGGCAGCTGTCTGTGCACTTTCCGGAAATGATGGAAATATAGTCTAGTGCCTTGAAGGCGATAATGTCTTACGATCCGGAGATCTCCGCAGAGACGGAAACCCTCCGCAGATGGGTGGAGAATATAAGGGGGACCTTTCTCTCCTAAAGCTATTCATTAGGGATTGCCGGCCAAATTAGTTTGTCTGCCGCTTTCTTTCATATAGAGCCATTATTCTGGCTTATGCTTTTTGGCAACTATTTGGCATTGGTTGTATTGAGATCTAGAAATATTTTGTTATGAATGTACAGGAAAACCTCTTTGGATTTGGGAAGATTCATCCTATATTATTCTAGCAGAATCATGGCTAGGGAACTATACTAGCAACCTACCCAATTTATTGTAGAAATTTTCTAAATACTATCCTTAATTAGCATAACAATGATATCTTTGAATCAAATCATTAAGGTGGAAAAACACTAACCCTTGCTCATTTACTTGACAAGAAAAACATTAGCCAAAAGGAAAAATGGCTATCAAGGTCAAACAACAGTTAAGATTTTTCCTAGCAGTCCTTTCATCTTTAGAGTCCACATCAATGGGTCAAGAGCTACTACAGTATCCAGAAGAATTGATGGTAGATTTTACCAAAAAAGAAAGAAAGAAAGATCACATCAACTCTTTCATTACAAATTTATACAACCAAAAATGAAAAGTAACCAACTTTCCAAACAAACAATCCTCATTAAATACAACAAACAAATGGGGCTTTAAATGGACCAAAAAGATGGAACCTTTACAAGTGAATAACGCAAAGGAGACAGAAATCAACCAAAAATGAAAAGAAAGTTCAAGATTCTGCAGAACTTTAGTAATGAGATCCAATAGTTACTTTAGATATCCTTTTAAAAAAGAAACAAAAATTTGAGAATACAACCATAGCAGCAGATCAGAAACAAAAACATGGAACAAGAAAAGCAGATAGTTGAATTGGGGGTGGTGAAAAGGAGTACCTGCAACCCCAGCTGCAAAACTGCAGATTGAATAAATTGAGTGTAATCCACTCAACATTCTTTCTTTGTTCAAACAAACCTATGACAGAAGAAAATCTGAATTCTTATGGAAGGAATGAGGAAGAATGGTAGTCCACGAATTATTGAGGTAGAAATGGTTATGGATGTAATGACAAATTCCATGTAATTATCTTAACTATTGGTAGGGCCAGCTGGAGAATACCTTTCCAATCTGTTATACCACTTATAAATTCAACTAAGAGAGAGCTGTATTAACATGTGTTATTTGATATTAATAAATTTTTTAAATATATTTTATAAATTTTTATGTTGTTAATTTGTGATTTATATTATATTTTATGTTATTTTTAAATAAGTTATATTATTTGCTTTGTTTCAATTTATATTGCACACCCAAATTTTATAGCATTAATAAAATTTTAAGAACCATTTAAATTTTCTACATATTTTTTAAATTTTAAATTGGTGATTATTGTGACCTCTAGTACTTTTTACATCATTTCAAATAATATACATCAACTTTTTTTGTTTATTTATATTATTTTTTATTAAAAAACCTCCTTTTTTTATACAAATATAATCATCGAAAAAAAATATTAAAATAATTATTTGATTTTACTTGTACAATTTAAAAAGAAAGACATAATTTATCATTTTGTATTTATTTCATCCTAATTCTAATATTTGTATTACCTAAACCAATTGATTAGGGTGATATAGTAAAATCATGGTTGAAACAGTTGAGAAAATGATTTATTAGGAGTAATATTGTAAAATCACAACTAAAATGATTGAGAAACTAATTGATAGAAATGATAAAATAAAAATAAGCAGATGAAGTAAACACGTCAATTGGTAATTGTTTGCTTAAACAGATCGGCAGCTCCCTGTTTATTCTAAAATCACAGCTGAAGCAACTGAGAAAATAATGAGTGAAAATGATAAAATAAACAACTGAAACAGACACGTTAATCGGCAAACTACCTGTTTAAGCAGATACGTCAATCGATAACTGCCTTAAACAGATAGTTAAAATAGATTTGTTGCCCAAGACGTGTCTGCTTATCCACACTTTTATATATATAATAGATTAACCCATAACAATAAGGATGTTCTACAACTTTTAAATTATTGATTTATCCGCTTAAACTTTATACCTTTTTTGAATTTTTCCTATCATAATATTAATATTATTGACACTAACTTTTTTTAAAAAAAATAATTATTATTATTGACTGTAAAAAAAAAATAAAAAAAAAACTTGATATACTAAAAATCTTTTTAACTTTTTAGTTTGTAAATAAATAAACTAAAACGAATGAAATAGTTAATTTTTTTCCCGAGAAGAACTATTTTTGTCAAATCAAATAGGATGGTAATTCAGAATGAAACAAGCCAAGTTTGAAGTTTATACAATAGACTAATTAATTTACGACAAATATGATCATGTTTTATTAGTAATCAAAAACCATAGAAAATATATAATAATTATACAATATAGCTTATAAGTCATAAAAAGTATACACTAACTATACAATATACATTACTTATATTATGATACACTCAAAAATTGAATATGGCTTGACTATATCTAAAATATACATGAACTATACATGTTTATACAATGAATTACTATCTTTTTATAATTACTTTGGCTGAATGATTATCTAAGATAATTTTCCCTTTATATTGAACTCACTGCTAAATTGCCATGCTTCTCTTGCTCGTTGAGGCAAAACTTATTGATTATTGATTAAAAAAAATTAAAAATTTGTATCACAAGTTTAATGTCTAATTAACAATTCAACTTTTGAGATATTAATTGCTCTTTTCATTTTAATTTGATTTAATTTTAATTTGACTTTACATTAAATATACATACAATATAAATAAGACTTTTAAATTTTACACCAAAATGTACCAAAATACTTTTACATGTCATATAAAAATTAAAATCAAAGAGTTAAATTTTTTTTTTTAAATGAAATCAAAAGGAAATAAAGAAAAATATGATAATGGAACAGATCTTGATAATTCTTATTCTTTAATAAAACTTAAGAGGTCTTAAATCAAATTAAAATTTGCAACTGTGGTCCTGCATCCATTATTGAATATTATAGTACTAATTAGGTGGTCTGTCTCTGTCTACAACTTCAAATTTGCCACATGAATCATGTGACCCAAAAACAAAGAGAAAAGTATTTAAAATAATTTTTGAATTTGACATAAATTGTTAATTTTATTTTTAAATTATTGATAAATTTAAAAATTATTTTTCAATTTGGTCAACCAAACTTGAATACATTTTTTTTGTCATATCGCATAGCAGGTGATTACGATTTATTTAAAGTGCATGAAATATTTAAAGAAAAACTATATCAGCTTTAATTTTTTTTTAAAAAAAAATCCTTTAATTTTTAATTATCAATTGCTAGAATATCTTTTTTCTTCCTATTTAGCTTCTCCCCCGTCCATTACTTGTCAAGGTAAGGACGCTCAACTCTCTCTGGATCCACAATCATTGTCCATCTTTTTGGGACAAGAATTGCCCGAATTAACGGCACAACTATCCTACGCTAACAACATAGTTTTGGAGTTTGAGATGATTATACTCTTACCCAACTCGGTGCTCAATACTACTCCCAAAATATTCTATTTAAATTTGATTCAAACTCATCTCAATCATCAAATCTTTCCTTTAAAACAAAAGGAATATGCTTTCAAACTATTTCCAAACTCATCAAAATCCTTTCTCAAAACATCATGTGTTTTCTTTTAAAACATGCTTCAAAAATCATTCACATCTCATCAAGACTCTTTCTCAAATCATTATTTATGCTCAAAAACTCATATTCATGCAGACTCAGTAAAGTATGTTCAAATTAGTTCAAAATCATATTTGTTCAACATACAAAAATGACCATCAATCTCAATTCGAAAAATGTATAAAAATTAAATATAATCATCAATTAAGGTTCTTGCGAATGAAGACATGAACATGCATCCAAATCAAATACTCAACTCATGAACATCATCAATATGTTTTTACGTACAAGGAACTCAATAAGACAATTGATAACTCAAGAAATTCAAAATCTCAAGCTCAACTCAACTTGAATCAATATAGATGAAGGAGCACGTGGACAAACTTAATCCAACTTTGTGTTAGCCTTACATACCTGAAAGATTTGGATTCTGATATAGCTTGGAATAACTCGCAAGACTCTCTTGAAACTCTAGTTTTTTCTTTTCTTCGTAACCCTAGTTCTTAAGATGAATCAGTGTAAATGATTGAAAATTCACATTTAGAAATTGACATAGGGTCGAAAATGGCGTCAAAATGATAGGATTTTAGACTAGGATGAGTGGAGAAAGGACTAGAATGTTTTTTTTTAAACTGATCGTCCAATAACGTGATGGAGCAAGTCCTCAACGTGAAATTGTTCCATTTCAGTTCATTTTTTGATGGAAAACTTAAAACGCGTTCATAAACTATTTTTTTTTATAAAATAACACATAAATCACATTTTACAAATGCGTTTTATGTGTATTTTATGTAAATCACACACATCCAGTGCGTTTTATGAATAAAACTAAAAAATGAACTATGGCGAAGTAGGTCCGCGATGCGGACCTATCGCGTAGCCTTCTGGTTTGCAATTTTGCTCTGAAAAATGATCTTTTGATTCGATTGGCCTAAAATTCAACCAAAATCACTTTCCCACATAAAAATTCGTGTTGATCGCAATTCCAGCCTCAGATTTGTCAAAAAAAATTGGAAAGATGCGTTATTCAAGCGTTCTCTCATTATGAGTATTTTGGTAATTTTATAGGGTGTAACAATTTGTGTCAAGTTCGAAAATGTTTTTAGTACTTCTGTAAAAAAAAAGAGAAAAAAGACATGGACAGGTCCTGTCTTACTGTAGTACTCAACAAACACAAATCGAATAAAAAATCACATCAAACTGTAAATTAAATCAATTTGAGAAATTTTTTTATTTACTTGATTTGGTATTTTTTTTAAAAATCACTATACTTAGATTAGGCTGATTTAAACTTTAAAAAGTCAATTCAAGATCAAATCAACCCAACATCGTATAACTCTGATAAAGTTCATATATCAACAATCAAATCAATATTATTGCTAGCGAAAAAATAAATAAATACTGAGAATGTTAGACAATTAAAATACATAACTCAATTTTACTTTTGTTTAAGGGGAAATTACATATATACAAAAAAATAAAATGTTTACAAAAAATGTAGCCCATGTTTTATTTACATAAAAAATAGTCCAAAATCACCGAAACTATACATGACTATACAATATGATTTGCCAAAAGTTATAGAAAGTATACACTTCTATACAATGTATATTACTTATACATGAACTATACACAAAATATACATTATGATACACAAATATGCATCGATTATACATGTCTATACAATGAGAGCTATTTTTTTTGTAATTTTTTAAGTTTAGTGTCTCTCAGTGTAATTTCTCCTTTATTTGATGCTTGCTCATGTAATTAAGTACTTATTATACTTAGTTTAACATGATTCAATTTTTTTAAATTATGACTATTTTCATTATGACTTATTTACTTGCAATATTTTGTTTTATGTGATGTCATCATTATTTTTTGTTGAACTTTTTAGTGTCATCACTGTCACTCGCATCATATTTTGTGTTATTTTTAAAAAAAATATCCTAGATATTGATATTTTGATGGGACTACAAAAAAAATAATATTGAAGCATAAGTTAATTTTATATTTTTATGAATGCTTTATCAAAAAACCTAAAAATTTGCAAAAACTAAAAAAAAAAAGCCAAAATTGAAAAACTCAAATTTTATTAATTTAGTTTAATTTATATATTTAAAAATTCTACACCAGTCAAAGTTATGTACACTTACTAATATGAAAAATGTGCTTTGCTGAAATAAGGCAGCACCACTTGAGGACTTGGATTTATTTTAAAGATTTATCTCTTACAAATTTATCAGTAGCCACATAATTATTAGAGTAAGTAATATATTTAAAATCCCAATTTTAAAAAAAGAAAAATTCCTTCAAAATACTGTCTACAAAAATAATAATAATATTTTTATTTTTACATATAATGATTTAGGTAGTTTTTTTTATTTTTAAAAATCAATTATATTATAGAATAAAAGGAGATCAATAATTAGACATCAAGGAGGGGTCTATTGATTTTATCGGAATGTTTGTGTTACTTCTCTTTTAAGTCTGTCACATAAAAAAATACGTCATTCATTTAAAAAAAAATGACTTAATTTTACTTAACTTGAAATTTAAGAAAATATATAAAAAAAAATCGATCGTGTGATCTTAAATTAAATGTACCAAAATGTACTTCTTCTTATAAAAATGAATCAACTAAATTGCCGCTTCTTATGTAAGGGTATATTACTCTCACTTTCGTAATTTCCTTATCTATTTTGAACTTTGCATATCATTTCAAAAAAATAAAAAAGTAATATATTTTAAGCATTTGGACGTTAAAATTATTTCAAATTTTTAAATTAAAATTTAGAACAATCAACATTTAGTCTTGTAACCACAAGATTTTACGTGCCACATGTTACTAGGATAGAGATACATTTTTTCCCAACTTTTCAACATTTGGAGGCTAGCTTGCTTTCATTGGTATCGGGTAGGTGAAGGATTCAAAAGACACGTGACAAAGATGAGTCCAAATTCCAGTTGTTTTATTTTTCTTCTTATTCAGAGAATCAAGACAAATCAGACACTGTAATACAATGTGAAAACGCTCCAATTCCATTTCCATCTCAATATGTGGAATTATCTTGCACCATATGTACTGAATTGTTTGAGAGATATGGTCCTAGCCTGATAAAAAATAAATTTTTAAAAATTATAATGTAAAAGTCTTGTACCCTATTTTTTTAAAATTCCCCTGCTATTGTGTATTGATTATACTTATTTAAGTATGACATATTTGTATATATATATATATATATATTTTTTACGGCATCATCTGACTTTTCAACATCTAGAGGAGAATTGAAAAATTCCTTTTATGTCTAATATGTCTCCCTTAACATGCTACGGTATATGCTGAAAGTTGACAAAATCACATCAAATTTATATCATTACGAAACAAAAATCACATTTGAATCTAATCTTGCAACGACAATCTAACCATCATTATATCAAAATTTATTCATCAATTCTTGCAAATACTTATGGACAAAGTGTTCTAGGATACTTTTTGTGATTTTTTTAATTTATTGTAATACTCATAAAACAATTACAAAGAAGAGAGTATTTTAAAACAAAAGTGAAAAAGGAAAAAAAAGTAATTTTCGGGGGAAAAAAAAGAAAGAAAAAAGAGCTCAAAAAGCATTTCCCGCCATTCCTCTTTCTCCCTCTATAGGAAATGGGGCAAGAAAAAGCTCTGAAATTAGGGCTTAACAGCAATTTTAGCTGAAACCCATTTCTCAAAATTGCTGAAATTCGTGAAAAACACAGTAGAAAAGATGGGTATACAAGGCCTTTTGCCCCTCTTGAAATCGATAATGTTACCCATAAACATCAAAGACTTGAATGGCTGCAGTGTCGCTGTTGATACATATTCTTGGCTGCACAAGGGTGCCCTTTCTTGCAGCAAAGAGCTCTGTAAAGGCATTCCTACCACCAAGTATTTGCCTTTCTTTCTCTCATTTTTCACTGATTTCTGCAAGTTCTTTTTCTTTTTAATTTCTCGTGTGTAACTTGCGAAAGATAATTGATGGGGTAAAGAAAATTTGAACAAATGTTTCCTTTTGTGTAAAGTAATTTGTTGTTTTCTTCTTGTATGATTTCATCATTTGATGGTTCAAAAATCTTTTGTTTTTAATAATTGATATTAATCAATGGGGGAGGACTAATGGGGTTGTTGCTTTCTTTCCCATTTCCTTTCGTGGGACAATTATTATTTTTGTTTCATTTTTCGATTGTTTTATGACTTGATGTTCATGATGGGTCCTTAATATTGCTTTGTTATTAAGAAATGATGCTCAAATGCGTATTTTGTATTTTTCTTCTTCTCTTGATCTTTCTTTTGCAATTTATATGAAATGTGGATAAAGTTATTGAACTTTTGGACTACTAAATTTAGATTCACTAAACGATTAATGCTAAGGGACTATAAATTGGAGTCCATGTGTTTATACCAATTTATTGAACCCGAGATATTTTTGCAAAGGATGTTACTTTTTTTGTTCATCATTGCACTGGGGTTTAACGGGATTGTTGCTATGAATTTTATACTATCTTCATCTCTTGGTTTGGTATTGGCTTATTGCTAACTAGTGTTCATATGGAACAAAGATCAAACAAGTTTTACATACTGTTAGAAGGAAATACATTGGTTGTTTGCTTTAGGGCAGAGTTATTGTACATTAAGATCAAATTTAGGAAAATGTTCTACTCCCAAAATATTATGGATTTCACATTAATTTAACTGAGAGAATGTAGTGTGGTCTACCTTTGGAGAAGTACACAAAATTTTCATGTTTAACTATATTGGACGCCTTTGAAATCTCTTTCTTTGAAAATGGAAGTCTAATTGATGGCTGAAAAGACAAAAACATAATTTTATTTTGTTAGCTTAATACAAACCATGACAATTTATTTCATTATATGTTCTTTTAGGCATATTGATTATTGCATGCACAGAGTGAATTTATTGCGCCATTATGGTGTCAAACCTATTCTTGTGTTTGATGGAGGTCCCTTACCAATGAAGAATGAACAGGAGAACAAGCGGGGAAGGTACTTAAAACTCCAACTTTATCTTCTTAGTTGTGAGTTCCTTTTTTTTCGATTGGTCTTATTTGTGATTCTTTTTAATTTCTTTACAACAACAACATACACAGTGAAATCCCACAAGTAGGATATAGGGAGGGTAAAATGTACTCTGACCTTACCACTACCTCATAGAGATAGAGAGACTATTTTCGGAAGATCCTCATCTCAAGAATGTCAGGCCTTAAAAGCAGAAAATACTAGAGATGAAAGAAAAATGACTAAAGTGGAAAGCTAATGATAATATATAAATACAATAAAAGTAACAAATATAAGACGGACAATAACAACACAAGCTATAAAGACACGAGTACACAACTAATCCTACTATAACACAATGTTAGATATCATCCTACCCCTACCAACCTATTAACCTTCTACCCTAATACATGACCTCCACTCTTTTCTATCTAAGATCATGTTCTCGGTGATATGAAGTTGCGCCATATCCATCTAATTGCCTTCCCCTAATATTTTTTCGGTCTACCTCTACCCCTTCGCGTAACTCTTAAATCTAACATGCCCAAACCATTGCAATCTTGCTTCCCTCATCTTGTCTGCCACAAGGCCACCCCTAACTTCTCCCGAATGGTCTCATTCCTATCTTATCACACCTGGTATGTCCACACATCCATCTTAATATTCTCATCTTCGCAACTTGCACCTTCTGGATATGTGAGTTTTTGATTGGACAACACTCCACCCTATATATAGCAACGACGGTCTAATCACCATTTTGTAAAATTTACCTTTAAGCATATTTGATATCTTCTTATCACATAATACTTCAGAGGTAAGCCTCAACTTCATTTATGTTACCCCAATACGATGTGTGACATCATCATCGATTTCACCACTGCCCTGGATGATGGACCCAAGATATTTAAAACTTTCTCTCTTAGGAATAGATTGAGTGGCAAGCGTTACTTCGATGTTTATTTCATCTCTCACAACATTGAATTTGCACTCCAAGTATTTTGTTTTCGTTCTACTCAATTTGAACCCTTTGGATTTCATAGTATGTCTCCAAATCTCTAGCCTATCATTAACTTTATCTCGAGTCTCATCAATAAAATAACATACATCAAGCAACCTCCTGAATAGATCGTGTCAGCTTATCCATCACTAAGACAAAAAGAAAAGGGCTTAGCACAGATCCTTGATGAAGTCCTATCTAGACATGAAAATACTCAGAGCCTCCTCTTACCGTCTTTACCCGAGTTTTGATTCTGTCATACATGTTCTTTTATCGCCCTAATGTACACCATCAAAATACCTTTCGCCTTAAGACACTTCCATAGGACATCCCTCGGAACTCTGTCACAGACCTTCTCAAGATCAATGAATACCATATGAAGGTCCCTCTTTCTTTCCCTATATTTCTCCACTAGTCTCCGAACAAGATAAATTGCTTCAGTAGTAGATCGCCCCCGACATAAATTTGAACCGATTCTCTGAAATAGACACTTTTCTTCTCACCCTCATTTTCACCACTCTCTCCCAAACCTTAATAATGTGGCTTAGCAACTTGATGCCCCTGTAACTGTTACAATTTTGAATATCACCATTGTTCTTATAAAATGGAACCATTGTACTCCATTCATCTGGCATCTTAGCAATTTTCAGAATAACATTAAACAACCTGATCAACCACTTCAAACCATCCTTGGCCGTGCTCTTCCAAAAATCCATAGGAATCTCATCGGATCCGATCACTATCCCTCTGTTTATCCTACTAATAGCACGTCTAACCTCCTTAGCTTTGAAACGCCTGCAGTAACCAAAATCTCGATAACTATCAGAGTGTGCCAAATCACCCAATTCAATATCTCTATCCTCTTTTTCATTTAGGAGTTTGTGAAAATAAACTTGCCACCTTTGCTTAATCGAATTCTCATCCACCATCACTTCACCATCCTCCTCCTTGATGCACTTCACTTGGTCCAAGTCACGAGCTTTTCTCTCTCTCTTTCTTTCTTTCGCGAGCCTATACAATCTCTTATCTCCGTCTTTTTAATTTCTTTAATTAACTAATTGAAGTTTATTGACATATTTCATCTAGAGGATGTATGGAAATTACAAAAAAAGAAGAAGAAGAAGAGATATATCATTGCTTGTTTTGGAGAACTCAAGTAACCAACAAAGTCTAAAAACTGAGTTACATCACAAAGATTTCCCTGATACAACAGGTTTACAGACTTGGCAATCACGGTCAAGACAAGTGATGAAACTTCCTCCTTTGCATCTTATGTTCCTCTTCTCCATGTGGTCCCAACATGCAGCTTGTGATAGATTTTCATATGCAGGTCTACAATCTTAGCTACATATCCTACCTTCTGGACAACTTGATAAGGGTCCTTATCTTGGAAGGTGAAGTGCTTACTGGACATAGTCATTTGCCTGTATGGTTGAATTTTGAGACACATCTAACCTTCCACCTCAAACTTTCTATCCAATCTCTTTTTATTAGTCTTCCACCATCCTTTGTTGTAATCTGGTTAAATGGAATTTCAATAGCTGCAGCGTGACTTCTTTAGTTATCTATATCCTGTCTATCTAAACTACTTCAGAATCACCTGCAACATAAGGCAAGCACAATGGTGGTAGTTGCCCATATAAAGCTTCATAAGGAGTGGTTTGAGTTGAAGTATGGAAACTGGTATTATACCACCATTTTGCAAAGAACAAGTAGTGTCCCCAGTCTGAAAGAGAGCTGCAGCAATAACACCTCAAATAGTTGCTGAACACTAATTAATAACTTTAGTTTGACCATCAGACTGAAGCTGGTAAGCAGTAGAGGTATTCAGAGTCACTCCTTGCCACACCTGCCACAACTTACTTGTGAAGACTAGATCCATGTCACTTACAATATCCTCGGGCATACCTTGGAGTTTAAATATGTGTTCCACGAATAGCTAGACAACATCCACTACTTCACACTTCCTCGGTTGAAAAAAACTATTTGAGAAATTGATCCATGATTGTTATTTTGAGTCAAAATAATACATATTTTACTTAATTTTTAGTAAAAGGAGGAAGATTTTTTTGCAAGCATGCTACTCAAGACGTGACTGGTGAAGCAATTCACACATTTTCCTGCAGGTCTAGGAAGGAAAACCTCTCTCGTGCAATAGAGCATGAAACTAATGGAAACATGACTGCTGCTTATGAGTGCTATCAGAAGGCTGTTGATATATCACCTTCAGTGGCTCACGATCTAATACAGGTACTAAATCCATCATAATTTCACTACTGGCCGAGTGCCTGACAAGTCAGGCTTTTGTTTCTCATAATCTAATATTTACATATGAAGGTCCTAAAGCGGGAAAATATATGTTACATAGTGGCTCCTTATGAAGCAGATGCCCAAATGGCCTTTTTGGCCATCAGCAAACAGGTTGATGCTGTTATAACCGAGGACTCAGATTTAATAGCATTTGGTTGTCCTAGGGTAAGCTTTTGGCAAGTTTTGTCGAAAAAAAAGTTTTCCTTTTATGGTGTTATAATATTTTTGTACTTTGTTATGGAAGTCTTGGTAATTGTTTGTTGAATCCAGATCATTTACAAAATGGATAAGTTTGGGCAAGGTCTTGAGTTTCAGTATTCCAAGCTGGACCAAAATAAGGAACTGAGTTTAACAGGTTTCACAAAGCAGATGCTTCTTGAGATGTGCATCTTGAGCGGTTGTGACTATTTGCAGTCCTTGCCTGGAATGGGCCTCAAGAAAGCTCATGCACTTATAAAAAAGTTCAAGAGTTATGACAAAGTGAGTATTATTATCAGATCATTAGAAAAGTGAGTTTCTTAGAAAGATTTCTATGTATTTTGCCAAAGTTTGCTTCCTCAATTTACTTCTCTTCTCTATTGACCTGCATTTGGTACTGAGCACTTACATGAGTATGAATGATGATCATAAAAACTAATTTGTTTGCTTACAGGTCATTAAACACTTGAGGTACAATACTGCTGCAGTTTCTCCTATGTATGAAGAATCTTTTAGAAAAGCAATTATGACCTTCCAGCATCAACGAGTTTATGATCTCATGACTGAAGATCTAGTTCATTTGTCCGAGCTCTCTGACTGTGGTAGTCAAGATCTCGATTTCCTAGGCCCATATCCTTACAAATTTATTCATGATGCAACTTTGATGCTTGTGAGAATCAATCTTTTTTATTTTGGTTGGAGTTTTTTCTATGATCCATTCCTTAACCAGGAGAACGCTGATACCTACAGAAGTAGCTCAAGGAATAGCAAAAGGTGACATTGATCCTTTCACTATGATGCCATTTCAGGTATTTAATATTAGTCCTCTTTTCTTTTGAAGTTTCTTGCTTTCAGTTCTCTTTACTTAGAAGATGAATCACTTTGAATGATATTCCCTACATTCCCTTCAAATCTATGTCATTATCTGCATTTGTGCTCTGGCTTCAGCAGTATTATGTCCCAATAAACTGAGGTTTGAAGGAAACCCGAGGCAGCCTATGGTTAACCATTTTGGTAAAACACTCCTTTTATCCACTTTCATTGACCTATTTCATTTTTTGTCCTTCCCAAAAACTGACCTCTTTCTAAAACGACAATTTCTTCTCCCGTTGATCTTAATTAATACACAAATACTATGTAATAATTTAAAGTGATGCGACAACTTTCTAACTCGCTCTTTTAAAGTCCTTTTAAATCCTTCTCTACCAAACTCAATATAAGGTTCGCGATTCTGTCAAAAATACTCTTGAACTCTGCTCAAATCGAAAATGGCACAGGGGGAGAGTACTTGAATATAGGGCCACATTCTGAGAGATATATGGACTTTATCTCCTGTTCTAGTGACAATATGCGCGATGGCTTGAAAACTTAGTGGTTTTCTTCATGTATAACACCTCCCATTATGCTGCGTTTCTTGTTGCGTGCCTTCCTCTTTTATCATTATCAGATCTTCATCCATTTCAATGCAAATGAAAATATTCTGTGCAACTTTATGCAAAATTTGATGAAGATAGTGTGCCGCTCTGTAACTTCTGACAAATGTTTCTTTTCTTTTATTAACCTTAGATGTACTTCATGTAAAGTCTATATTTCTCTAAGTTATAGAATTACAATTCACCAGAAAGAAAGCAATGCTGCTGAACTGGTGGATAGCAGAACTTATGAACTGAATGACTTCAAAGTGGAAGGTGAAAGGAGGAAGCTTGATTTGCCTGCACAGAAGAATCTCCTAACCAACTACTTCTGTATCCTATTGTACAAGTACTTAGCTTTACACTTCTTACTGTTATTTGGAGCTCAAGGCATCATTAACAGCGATTTTCTCTTTGTTTTTCACATGTTTATGACAAAACAACTTTTTAGCAATGTACCTTGCATATTTAGGAGGAAAGGCCTAAGTGTATCTGAACATGGATCATTCATTTTCTTCCTGTTTGTCGCATAAATCTGTATTTTGCAAATATCTCTTTTTTCTGAATAGAGTTATGGACATTATATTAGGTTTGACTTTGGCATGAGTTTTTTGGCTGGTTAAAGACATATCAGTGTAATGATAAGTATGAGTCTTAAAAAACCTCTGATTTTGGTCAATCTTTTACCAATATTAAAATTGAATTGGCCCAAATAGGGCTGAATGGATATAGAGGGTTCATGTAGTCATTTCCAATTAGTTTGTATTTTCATTGGAGCTTCTTTCACTTCTGTATTTTTGAACCTGTTTTGAAAACATTTTTCTTGATCCGAAGAACTATCGGAAACAACCTTTCTACCTCACAAGGTAGGGGGTAAGGCCTGTGTACTACCCTTCCCCAATCACACTGGATATGTTGTTGTTCCCAATATTGTGGAGAACTCACATCCAGATAAATTTTGAGAGTTATGCGTAAAAAATCATTTTTTATGATGAGAGTTAAGTGGATTTAAATTTTGTAAAATCTTTTTTCCGATGAGAGTTACGTTAGTCCGATTGCTTCGGAGTTCAAATAAGGTGCTAGATGATGTTAGGTCAAATAGAGTGGAGCTGATGTAGGATTCATATAGCCACTGTCAGACTAGTCTGGGATTGAGGTGTAATTGGTGAGAGATATCTGAAGTTCAATTTTTTTGTACAGGCATGATAGTAAATGATTCTCTGATACTTTATTGGTAGGTTTATGTGTTACTTAACATTTATTATAGGCACTGCTTCTCTTGAAGCAAAACAGAAATTTAGGGCCCCAAGAACTAGTCCTATTCTTTCAAATTCGACAGTTGGAGTTTCAAGCCCTCGGGCAGACAGTAGAAATGGAGCCGATTCTTATAAATTCGAGAGCTTGTCAATGTCCTCGCCTGATCCTCTGGGTGTATCTTTTGCTCTGGTGAGCAAAGATGGTTTTAATATTGAGAATAACATTGTCGTGTCATACTGGAATTCTGATAGCATCTTTCTGAATAATAGTTTCCTCTCTTTAGGTGGATGATGATATTCTCTTGAAAGCTTCCACGTGTTTGGAGTCAAAAAATCATGGTAAAAATACATATTTTTTATTGAGCATCAATAAGTGCAGTTAAACACTTCCTTGTGTTCTATGAGCAGGACTACCGGAAGAGGAAGAAATTGAAAATGGCCTAGGACTACAACCTGTTCCACTACAGCATCCAATATGTAAACCCTGCATCACATTGAGCAAGGAGCATGCTCTGGATTTAAGTGAGAGCAAGACACGAGCAGTAACAAAAAAAGTGATAGTGAGGAGCAGCTATTTTCTGAAGAATAACAAAAAGGAAGATATTCAGGATGGTAAGAGTGAGATAAATGAGGCTGCCAATGATAAATCCTGTTGCAGCATTCGGGGGAATGATTATGATTTTATGTCAGATGCAATTAATGGGGCAGTCGTAGCAGCAGTTAAGAGTGCCATTCCACAAAGTTCTTATTTTCAGCCCAAGCCATCTGCCCGCAATGGTTAGTACATAAATAATTCTAAACTTTTATCAAGGATAATGCTTCCTCTGACAATAAACTCATTTTTAGTTCCTACAGGTGATACTGAACAGAAAGAGGACAAAAGAGTAATAGCAAGGAGTTCTTATTTTCAGAAGAACTTGGCAAATGAAAAATCTCAGGGCAACTTGGATGTTGCTGCTGAGCTGGAACATACAACTCTCAAGGCTTCTTCGAGAGATGACTGCTTTGAAAGGAGATTAAAGAAAAGGAAAGTTGCCTTCATTGACACAGTTCAAACTGTAAGTTTTTTTCCATGATGTGTTTCCCTTTCATCTTTCATTTCAAATCGATGAAAAGTTTAGTCAAATTTGCAGCTTCTTACATCGAATTTGCTCTTCTTCTATAGGAAAATGCAAGTGCTGAATGTTTAGAGGCTGACACATCTGGCAATCAAGGTATGTATAAGGCCCAAAACAATATTTCGAACTCATCAGAGATGTGAAAATTATTTTACTCCGATTATTGTCTATCTACATTTGGTACACCTAATTTATGCTGAAATTTCTGGAGCTGTGCACAGCAGCAAATGTTTCTGGGTATGCTAACCAAAATACTACAGTATATTTTTGTAAAGCCAAAACTAAAAGATTAGCTAACAAGTTAGTGAACACATTAATGAAGGCAGAGGCATAGTCGGAAATTTCAACAGGGGGATTCAAAAAATTCGAACCTGTGACCTAAAGCAAATTTTGGACTATCTTTGCCACTACCATGAAAACTTTCCTATATATCTCTATATGAAAAAGTTGTTTTGGCCCTATTTAGGTTGTCCAATTTGCCAATAAAGGGGATTTGATTGAAACCTCTTCACAGGCAGTGGCTCCACCAATGAACGAAAGGAAACCCAAAAACTGCAGAATGTACATTTTGTGATGGATTATTTTCTTTTCATGTACAGCCTTGGAGAAATAAAGTTGTGATGTAGGAGTTTGGATCAGTTTTATGGTTAATTATTTAGGCTGTCCAATTTGCCAATAAAGGGGATTTGATTGAAACCTCTTCACTGGCAGTGGCTCCACCAATGAACGAAAGGAAACCCAAAAACTGCAGAAGAACTTTTTGCTGGTAAACATTTGATTATGATTGCAACTAGGACAAGTATAATTGTTATATGCTAGATTGAAGATATTTCTTGAGACAGTGCTGCATTTTCCACGACTTGGCTCTTCAAGTTATTTGTAAGATCTGATAATTTTCTTAGCTTCTCAAGTGACTGTAGTTCTGTTCCATGCGACAATTTAACACTTGATGGCTTCTTATATTTTTCCCTGTACCATTTCTCACAAAGAAAAGGCTCTGTCATATAATTATCAAGAATCTCCACTCATCCTTAAGCTTTTATTGGTTATCTTTTACTAGAATCTTTTTACAGGAGAGACATCAGATGATCAGAACATCTTTCTATTTCAGGCGACTTCAACCCCAACCTAGATGATTCAACTGAGACAAAAGATGGACAAGGGAAATTCGGTTCCAACATCTCTCATTTAGGACATTATTCTCAAATATCAGAGAAATCAATGGAAAATTTTGTTTCAGCTATATCATCATTTAGATACACCTCAAAAGGTTCTCGAGCCAGTGGGCTCCGAGCCCCTCTAAAAGATATTAAGAATACCAGAACTAACAGGTAAACACTATTTTAAACATCTCTGTTAATGTTTAGTTTAAAAATTTGTCTGCCATCTCTGATTTTACCCTTTGACTTGACTGCCAGTAACATGGATCTAAGCAAGTTTGTGTACAAGCCAACAAAGAAAACACAATTGTCAGCACGACATAAGGTCTAAAACTTGCAACTACACTGTCTGCATTTGTATAATCTGGATTTGGCAGTTGTCAACTTGATAACTATGAGTTTCAATCAGCCAGCAGCTCTCTTTCTTGGCCATTTTGATAGGTGAGTGGTCATTTCTTGGCCAAATTCACAGTTTCTTTTTACTTTTTCTTTTTCTAGGCAATTAAAACCGTCTCAGTTTCTTTGATTCAGGAATCAGGATCAGTTCTGATTGGGAAATCTTTGTTTATTTTTGGATGCCTGAAATTTGAAGATTCATTTCAGTTTGGTTTTCAATTTTTATCACTCATTTTTTATGATTCTTCTTCACCTTATATTTTTAGTCTCTTCTCAATTCCCATATTGAGATGCATTTACTTTCCCTATTGAATTTTCTCAGAGGGTGAAGACCTATACACAACTCATCACAATTTTCTCTGTACACTAGGAGTGGAATTCTTATGTGATATAAATGTGAAGGTTTTAACAGTGATAAATTACTTAATAGTATAAACAGTAAATGTCCAATGATCAATTTACAGAGAAGACGAAGTCATTTCTCATAATGTATTGAATAGTTGATTACATGAGGATGTGTATTTATACATACACAATACAATCTTGTGTAACTAACAAGTTAGTATTAACTAACAAATTTAGTTCCTTAATTAGTTAATTAATAACTGATCTAACTAACTAAATGACCTCTTAGCTACACTTACAAGACTGAAATGGCCCTTCTCTTTTATGTCTTAACAGAATGTGTATAGCTTGTATATCTACTTTTCTGATAGTGAGGTGAATAAACAAGTGTAAGTTTTGGGAGAGTTCCTTTTTTGGCAAAAGTTTGAGGACCCAAGGTATGAGATGTTATACGGCCTGTAGATTTGATTTCGTGAATTGAGATCTCAAAATCAACTTTTTAGAATATTAGGTTACGAGTGCAACAAACGACTCGTATAATTTGATATGGCTCGTAAAATAGGTTTTGTAAATTGAAGCCTCAAAAGTCCAGATTTCTGGAACTTTAAGTCACGAGTAACCAGACGACCCATATACCAAAGTACGACCCATAGAAAGGGGTTTCGTGGTTTTCAGGTTCGATTCCAGTAGCTTGATTTTTGGGCCCTTTCATCTATGAAGGGCCACTTACGGCTTGTAAGTGGATCTATGGCTTGTAAACGGGGTTTTGTAGGTCCACTCGACAATTTTAAGAGGGTTATTTTTGTCAATACCTATCCCTTTTAATTAAATCTCCCGACGTTTTGGACTTAATTTAAGTCCTACATCATAATTCGGGCTAAACTACTCCCAAAACATGGACTATGCTCAATAATTGTAAAAACGTTCTACTTTAGGGGAAAATTAAAAATCTGCTACTTGGAGCCTTGGCTCAACATATCTTCTTTAAACTGATTTTTCTTTCTCAAAGTTGATAATGCTTTCTCATAACTGCCTAACTGGTAATGCTTTTTTTAAAGAAAGAAAGTAGTCATGCTCTTTACTAATAAAATAATGCATTTGAACTATGAAGTTCCCTCAAACTCTAAAATTTATGCATGATGAATAGTAATGCAAAATACCTTACTTGGTAGAACTGCTCTTTCGAGACTGATATGCTATGCTCAAAAGATAGTATAGTAAATAGGCTATTTGTTTAACTAATGCTGAGGTGCTTCTTTAAATTAACTCATATTTTGGACTGGATAACTTTTCAATGCAATTAAAACATGATAATGAAAAAAATTTCAAAATTCATTTGGAATTATTGTAAATATAGTAATACTTTAAGAATATATAGAGATGTACCTAACAATAAAATAACAAGGATTTCACAATGAGGTTTTAGAATTTCTCTATAAGATCATAGAAATGAAATTGACTTGACTCTTGACTAGAAATCTTGATAAGAAATATAAATTGACATGAAAATAGAATTTTAAATGGCCTTTTCCTGCATTTATGTAATCTAGAATACGTCAGTGGAAAATCATATCTAGACAAAAACAATAGGACTTAAACCATATGAGAAAAATAAAATGAGTTTCCAGATTATGCATAACATCTTCCTAGTTCATATACAAAGAAAACTATTGCATACAATATAATATATATACTTACTTATAAGACATTAAGGAAGATGAAATAAATAAATATATTACATTTCTGTGATCAAAGGAAGTATGTTTTCACTAGAATGCAAATTGATTTTTTTAACAAGACCAAAAAACAACAACAATGATTAAAAAAATATTAAGCACAATGTTCTTCAATCGAATAAATACATAATAAGCACCATCAAACATATACTACACTTTACCAAACATCTAAGAACCTAAATGCCAAAACTAAAAAGAACTATAAAGAGTTAGGATGTAAGATTGGCCATTTGTCGGGTTGGAGTGATGAAAGATGTCGATGAACACTGCTAGTGAGCCCTGTTGCGCGTGCGGCCTCTTAAACGCGACGCTGAATAAAGAGTTGACTCCATCACTCCTCCAAGTGATGTCATCCCTTCTCATGTATATGTATTGATGTGAGTGTGTATGCATTCATAAGTTCCTGTCTTTTGCTTTTTGACCAGTGTCCTTTTGCTGCATCTTAATTTTTCTGCTGGTTGATTGTTAAGTTATTTTGCTTCATACATGGATGGATGCATCCTCTGCTTCTTCTGAGGGTTAGCTTCATCTGCATCCGTATCAATATGGCTTTTCCTTAGCAGTGCTTCCCTAACCAACAAAGCCTGGAACCTGTATGACCTTTCCACTTCAAAGAGCTAGGATCATTGGAATGTTTTTCCACGTGCTTTATCCAGTTCAACATTTCAGAGAAGCATGGAGAGTCTCTTTTTCTCTTGCGAGAAACAATTACGTCCTCGATAACAACGGACTCCTGAATCACCTTTCTGGTAGCAGTTGTATTACTTTTACCATCCTAGGTGTGAACAACTGAAACTGAGATAATAGAAAATGAAAAACTAAATTAGGGTTATCAGTTTTTTGGGGGTAGGTATGGAAAAATAGATATTGCTTGAATTTTTAATCAAAATTTTCATAATCGAGATTAAAAAAATAGAGCTTGTTAAAAATAAAAATAAAAAAATGAAGGCACAAAATAAAGACTTAAATATATGGTATTAAGAATTTTTTTAAGAATTTAATTGATTGACTACCTGAAACCTTGTTGGTGAGAGTTCGATTATCCACTTTGTTATCTTCTCCTTCGTTTTCCTTTTCAATAATAATAAAAAATAGCATTAAAATAAATTATACAAACAAAAATAAATAAATCAACATTCAAAGAAGGAAAAAAAATAGTGTTACCCCATTAACTAGCATTAAAATAGTTTCATCCATGTTTCGTGAAATTTTCATTTTCTTTTCTCTTTTGGATCAATTGTTGACGAGATCTCCTCTCAGATCTGCATATGTTTTTTGTTCAAATTTAACAGAAAATGAATGAGGGGGAAAAACAGTGAAAAGGTAGATATCAAAAGAATATATAATATTACAGGCGAACAGTCTGTGCTTGAAGATCGTTGTTAGGGTTTATCGGCTAAAAGGAGAGAAAGAGAAGGGTAAGGGGCGATGGGAGGAAATAAGAAAAGATTATGATTTAATTGTTAGGGTTAAACAATAAGTGAAGAGGAAGAGTGTGGTTCGTCTACTTAAATAGAATGAGTAGCGGAGTTTATGAGGATCAAATGGGTTGGATTTCAAATTTTTTGGATGGGCCGTGAATAAGATCAAGATCAATGTAGGAGTTAAAATTGGGTGTGGATTTTTCTTACACTAATATAATTTGGCCTATTATTTTTGAAAGAGATTGATAATTGTATTTAGAATTATTATTTAAACATAAAAAAAATAGTACAACGATAATGTAAAATGATATCGATAAAATAAAAAAATTATAATAATATATATAATAATTAATTAAGTAAATGATGAAAAATGTATATGTAATTTTGTTAGAATTAAGAATGTAATTAAATATTTTAGGAATATATATAATAGTAATCTTATTTTTTTAAATATAATATGAGTGATAAAAATACTACATAAAATTAAGAAAAAAACTACAAGAAAGTAGGAATTTACCACAATTTTTTAATGTAAAGAGATAAATATTCCTAAAAAGTATGTTTACTAATTAAAAACCATCAAATAAGCAAGGTCATCAAAATTTTAATTTAAAATTAATTTAGAAACCACTAATAACATAATATAGAATAATATTTGATTATATACAAACCAATAGAATAACTATGCAATAAAATAAAAATGAAGACATTATTTTGCAATGAAAAATAATTAATTATAAAATTAGTACAACAAGAGAAAAATAAAGATGATGATAAATATATTTGTTAAATTATTGTGCTTAAAGATTGAGATAACAAAAATAATGATAAAATATGTAGTTGATTACAGTATACTATTGAAATGATAAAATTGTTATGTAAAATATGATTAATTTAAAATGGTCTGTGAGTATATGATATTTCAAAAATATTTTAAGTAAAATATTAGTTTGGTAAAAAATAGAATACATGGAAATCAAAATGGGGTTAATATCGAGGGTTTGTTCCTAATTGAAATTTATATCAGGATTAGGGTGTAGGTTGACATCGATTCTCGATTCATATCAAATACACTCTACATGTTAATTAGAGTCCATAATCAAAATGGACCTAATTCTAGCAATAGATTCTATTAGTGAATTTTTGGAGAATATTTATGTATAGTTGGCCTATGAAAATATATCATCTACGTGATAATTGTGATATTTATTTTTGTCAAAATTTTAGTTCTGGCTAGCAACTACTTAATAATGTTACTTTTTTTTGCAAGAGAATTATAAAATATGATTTTTTAATATATCTTTTGAATTTTTATCTTATTGAGAAAAAAATTGCATGCAGAAGATTTATAAGGTGAATGATCTTAGGCGTTTTTATACGCCCAATAGTCAATTTTATCCATGGTTATAACATAGTTTGAGGACAAATTTATAGAGTCTAGATGATTTTGTCACGTCCCGGGCGGGTACCCTCGACATGATTGGCACTTGAAGAACTATTTTTGATTCCTCAAGAGAACCACCTGGCCTCATCATCACATTTAACTCAGCAACGGAAGAATACTCGAATGAAAGAAATAATGCGATTTATGTGTTATTTTGTGGAAAAATAGTTTCTGAACGCATCTTAAATTTTCTGTCAAAAAATGAACTGAGGTTCGACAAGTCCGCGTCGCAGACTTGCTCCACCACGGTATTTGACATTTAGTTTTAAAACTTAAAGGCATTCTAGTCTTTTTCCCACCTATCCTAGACCAAAACCCCATCGTTTTGAGATCTTTTACCCTAAAGTCAGTAACATACACCCATTCTTTTTCACTTTCACGAAATTCCTTCAGAGAATAATAATTAGGGAGAAAAAGAGAAGGGCTAGGGCTTGAGAAAGTCTCTTCAATATTTCAAGAGAATTCGTGCCCAGGTATGTAAGGCCACCTAAAAATCTATTTTTGTGCCTAATCTATATTTATTATCAAGAATTCTAGTCAAGAGTCAAGTCAATTTCATTTCTATGATTTTATGGAGAAATTCTAGAACTTTATCATGAAATTTTTATTATCCCATCATTATTATGCTAAGAACTTCATTGTTGAGTACATCTCTTTAAATTCTTGAAGTATTACTACATTTACAAGAACCCTAGATGAGTTTTGATAACCATTTCATTATCATGCTTTAATTGCATTGAAAAGTTATTCAATCCAAAGTATGAGTTGGTTTCAAGAAGTACCTCATCATGAGTTATACAAGTAGCATATTTACTATACTATCTTTTGAGCATAGCATATCAATTTTGAAAGAGCAGTCCACTCAGTTAAGGTATTTTGCATTACTGTTTATCATGCATAAATTTCATAGTTTGAGGGAACTTAACAGTTCTAAATGCATTATTTTATCAGTAAAGAGCATGACTATTTTTTTTTTAAAGAAAGCATTACCAGTTATGAGAAAACATTATCAGTTTTGAGAAAGAAAAACCAGTTAAAGAAAATATGTTGAGCCAAGGCTCTAAGTAATAGATTTTCAGTTTTCCCCTAATTAAAGTGGGATATTTTTACAGTTATTGAGTATAGTGCATGTTTTGGGAGTAGTATTGAGCATCGATGTGAGTGCGAGTTCAGATAACTCTAACCCCATAAACTGCGCAACCAACGCAGGATAGGATTGTACCAGATGTACAACTCCTCACATGCCACTGAGATGACCCAGTTTAAATGGATCCCCAACACTTTGTCCCATACCCTGGCAAGGTATGAGATGACTCTGGCAACGTGGGCCAGACATTGTATCATCATATGTTCAAAGTGATTGTTGTTGATTAGAGAAACTCCCCAAGCTATAGTATATATTATTTTTAGATTTAGACCGAGTTACATTTAATTATGTATTAAACTAGATGTTTTGCGACGACCCCTCCTGATGGGCTCACATACTCAAGTATTGTCTATGAGTCTTATCAATTAGGAAAAATCACATCCTATACTATTTTAAGAGTAGTAATTACAGGTTATAAATATACTAGTATTAAATATATATTTACAAGTTCTAGCAGTTTTGTTTTTAATTAAAAATTCGGTTTGATAATTAATAATT
>JBCEWC010004423.1:0-27373 GCA_038996855.1 Solanum aculeatissimum | reverse complement strand
CTCTCGGGGGACTTTCTGGAACACTTCACGGAGGGACTCACGGACCGTGTGGCTGCACACGGACCATGTACTGGTCCGTGGAGCCACACTTAGCCCGTAGTCCAGCCCCAAAAGCTAGCCAACTCTCTGTCCCACTTCATGGGACCTCTCACGGCCCGTGTAGGTTCTCACGGGCCGTGGGGTGGTCCGTGGGGTTTTCCTTGGTCCTTGGCTGGGGTCCTAGACACCAGGAGCCCACTGGAACATCCCATGATCCCTCACATGGACCGTGGACCTTCACACGGTCCGTGGTACAGCCCTTAACCTATTTCTAGAGCCTCATTTTCCTGCGTCCTTCCAATTACGGGCAGTCTCACTGTTTTGGCCATAACGTTCTCATACGAACTTTGAATTGAGTGAAACCAATTGCGTTACGAAGGTAACTCAAAAAGCTTCAATTTTGTATATAGTATTCCACACATTTCATCCTGTACCAAAAGTTATGATCTCTCAAAGTACATTGCCCAACCGGCCTCACAATGTCACCAAAAGGTCCATTTTGAATCCATCCACTTAAAATCAACCCATGGCTACAAAAATTCAACCATGATCCGGTCAACTCTATCCTAGATCAACCATTAAGAAGATTAAAATTTTTTGGGTCATTACATACTCAAAAGAAATACAAGTCTCAAATGTCTAGTTCCCAAATAGAACATAACATAATAAGGAATCCTCAACTGTTTGTTGGGGACCGAAGCATCTACCTCAAGGAATATCCAGAAGCTCGATCCTGAACTTAGAAAAACCTAGCAGGATAGACCGGGCTCAAAACCTATAAAAATGTAGCAAGGGGTGAGCACCAAATAGTAGGGTACTCAGCGAAATGAAACTAACCTAAAGCAAAACAATGAAGAACACAAGTAACTTCTTATATCCCAACAAGAATCTGCCAAACTACAACCCTGCAGTAAGAAAAGTCCTAGCATAATATAATATACAAATCACAATAATATAGATATACTCATCATCTTGCATGATATCTCAATATATAAGAATACCAGTAGATCCAACACATACTCACAACAAGGATAAGATAAGTATACAAAAGTATCAACCAAGAAAGATGTGAGATGAAGAGAATGTCACGAGGTGCATATCAGGTAATGCAATTTCAAATAATTGTTATGCATGTTTGTCCTAAAATACACATCCACTGATCAAATATGGTTGTTTGTCTCAATCGGAAGCCATGGGGGACATATCTACCCGTGTATCTATGAACACTACCAACAAAGACCTCGGCTAATGCTTATCCACCCACAAGAGACCTCGGACCATTTGGAAGAGACCTCGTATTATACTCACCTACCCAAAAGAGACCTCGGGTCGTCTGAATAGGACCTCGAGCCGTCCGAATGAAACCTCAGACCCGATTGGTAGAGACCTCGACCACCAATCCACTTGTTACCATTATCATTTCTCGGTCGTAGTCGTCACTAGTATCAATGCACAAAAAATAATAGATGCAACATGCATGATCTCTATTATATCACAGTGTCATCATCATAATGATCTCAATATGTCAATACCATCAATATCTCAATATCATCAGTGTCTCGATAACATTTATATCACAATTTCATCAATGTCTCATTTTTATCAATATCACAGTCTCATCAGTGTCTCAATATCATCAATATCCCAATATCTCGACCATATCATAATATATGAACCATCTCACTAACAATAACGAATAATTCACAAGGTCACATAGATTACATAATCACTATTTATTTATAGATCAATATATCAATATACAAGCATGTATTCAATACGAATAATCATTATCAAGCCTAAAATGGTACAATTCTACCCCCCAAATACTCAATTCCATTCATATAGGAGCATACAAGATTCAATCAGACTTAACAAAAGGTTAGAAGTCCACTTGCCTCAATTAAAGTCCCAAATCAAGTAAAAATTAATGTTTTCCCCTTCTTTGAGTGCTCTAAATCACCGTAATCTATTCAAATATGGCTCTAAATCATCTAAATGAATTAGCCTCCACAAACGCAGAACTTTGGGCGTGATCGCAGAGAGAAACCTGGATGTGCACGAGAAACAGTTGCACCAGTAAAACAAAGCCATCAAAAAATAAAAATTGGACTCTCAAGAATTCATTCGGAACCCTGTGAACACAAACCAAACATGGAACCTTACCATAAACGACAATTTGAACTAAATGGAACCGTCAAAATTAGAATTTGGAACCTCCGTGGTCCATAACCCGAGAAAGATCATTTAAACTAATTTCGAACTCAAAATATTCATGGAAGCTCTAAAATTGTAATGAAGTCATTTCTAGCATGAGTTTCATCACCTGGAACCACTAGAACTGACAAAATTTTGATATAAGCTCCTGTACTCAGAATGTTGACCAAAGTCAAACCTATGATTTAAAATGAACTAGAAATGCAAATTTGGGCCTAAAATCTCCATTTTAACTCCAAATTTCAGTTTTGCAAGTTTCCCTAGACCAGATGCAACATTTCAAAACTAATGGAACTGACAAAATTAAATTTCGACACTCAAAACTCAAAATTTTAAACTTTAAGCCTTAGAAAACTCTTTCTTTTGTAAAACACTAACTTTTTACATGATTTTCAAAATTTGATTATTAGGCTAGACCAAATATGACCCAAGGAAACTATCAAGAAAGAAAAATAGTAATTAAGTCAAAAATACCAAAAATGACCTTCAAGATCATCACAACATCCACAACTAAAAACAATATTCATCCTCAAACATGAGATAAGGGGCATACCTGAAGGTTCAAAAATCTGAGGATGTCGGGCCTACATATCAGACTATATAACACATGTAGCCTCACCCTTCGACCTATGTCTCCACTGGACCTTCACTGAAGTGATTTCCTTAGTTCTTAACTTCCTATCAAAAATGGTCATTGGTTACTCCTCATAAGTCAAATCAGGGCTCAACTCAATTGAATCCATAGAAATCACATAAGACTCATCAGAGATGTAATGCTGCAATACCAATACATGAAAAATAAGATGGACTAAGGTTAGGTTGGGTGGCAAAGCAAGTCTATAAGTCACCTCCCCCACTCTACCAAGAATCTTAAAAGGCACAATAAACCTTGAGCTTAGCTTTTTTGTCTTCCCGAATCTCATAACACCCTTCAAAGGTGAGACTTTCAACCAAACCGTATCACCAACCAAAAAATCTATGGGTGAACCCCCTATCATCATAGCTCTTTTGGCGACTCTGGGTAGTCATAAATCTACTCTGAATCAATTTTACTCATAAAAGATCATCTCTCAACATATCAACACCCATGCTCGCCATCGTTACCGTGTCAAACCAACCTATGGTGATCTGCATCTCCGGCTATACAAGGCCTCAAAAGAAGTTATCTAAATGTTGGAATGGTAATTTTGTTGTTAGCAAACTCCGCTAAGGCCAAATGTTGATCCCACCTACTTCTAAAATCAATAACACAAGCTCAAAGCATATCCTCTAGTACCTAAATGGTCCTCTTGGACTGGCCATCTGTCTGGGGGTAAAAGGTTGTATTCAAATCCAAATGGGAACCCAAACCATGATGTAAGTACTGCCAAAAGTATGAAATAAACAACGAGCACTGATCCAAAATGATAGACCCCAAGACCAATATGTTGTCAAAATACAACACTTTTGATTCTTAAAACTTGGAATTTTGTGTGTTCTCAAAGAGATATTGATAGATTTGATATATTTTTATGTTTGTTCTGTAGAATTACAAGGTTGGCTTGATTTTTAGGCCAAGTGTGTTGAAAGCGCTGATTTAAAAGGATTCACGAAACCCTTTACAGGTCGTGGAAGATTTCATGGATCGTAGAAGGGGCTTCATAGAAAATTCCAATAAATGGTAATTTTCAGAAGTTTAAATCTACGAGTAAGCAGATAAGTTGTAAATCATTGTACGAGTCATAGATTAGCTTTCATATCCTGAGGATCAGAAATTAGGGAGTTACTGGAAAATCGTCAGACGAAAACCTACACGGGCCATAGAATTTTATACTGCCCGTAGAAGGGATCATATAATCCAACTCCAACTTTGAAGATGAAATCCACAAAAGCCCAACTACGGGTCGTGAAACATTATACGACCCGTAGAGAGTGCCCATAGAGCTTGCTGACCTAGTTTTTCTATTTTGATTTGGCTTTGTATTTTAGACACTATAAATAGGTTTTTAGGTAATTTTTCATTAAGTTTCTAGATAGTTTAAAGTATTTTACAGGTTTTAGTATTTTTACAGAGAGAAAATAATCTTTTGTGTTCTTGATTCATACTTGTCATTTCTATTGAAGAGTTAGATTTCTTGTTCATTCGTGGAAGTGCTTAATTATGTTATTCTATATCATGATTTTGTATCTACACTGATTATAAGTAGCTAAATCCACAACTAGGGTTGTGGAAACCATGAAGAACTAACAAGGTAAAATCAGATAATTTGTAATTCTTGAAAAGTGTGTATGAATGTATTAATTACTTCTCCTTATCTTAAAAGCTTTTTTATGGTGGCCAACGTTAGAACTCCCCTGGTGTTAATTATCGGATCAAGGATCTAATGAATAGGAAAAGAGAATAACTAACAGGATTCAATTGATACTTTCTCGTCTAATCAACTAAACTAGATCAAGGAGAGGTTGTACTGGGATAATAGGTAAGGGTTAGTAGTGTCACACTGCAGAGATGGATCAAATCCCATAGTGAAATTTACCTTACAGCTGGATCAAAGTATTTGGTAAACTTAACTTACTGTTCTGCATCTATATTGGAAAAGATTACAATTATCTAGCAATATTGAGTTAGGGAATCATGGAGAATATATCATCCTAGTTAGATCTTCAATAAATTTCATAACACTTATGTTAGTCTAGGCTTATTTTGCTTACAATTATAAACCCCCCCTTTCGGGAGATAAGTAGGTTAATCACCCCACTTTGCTTTGAATTATTCTAGAGTCTATCATATTCCCTATAGGATTCGATCCTAACCTTGGTTAGGTTATTTACTTGACATCAACCACTTTAACCTTCAAAAAGAGGTATAGCTTGAGCGACATCAAGTATTTTGGTGTTGTTGTCGAGGAATACGGCTAGTCTTTTTTAGTTAAAGTAATTTGGGGGATAACTCTTCTTCTTTTTGTGTTACATTTTTTGTTGTTGTTGTTTTGTTTCAGCGCACGAGTATAGCAAAGAATGGTCAAAACTAATCTGAACCATGCTTTAAACGAGGAGAAACCAAAAGTTCTAATTGAGAAAAGGTTAGGTGTCAACACTTTGGAGGCATGGACACTTGATGAAGTCTGAGTAATCAAGTAGTCTAAGTCATGCAGCGACACTAAATCAAGTGTTACTTGGGAGGAAACCTAAGTAGAGAGAGGTGCTTAGGCACCCATGTATGTTTTCTTTTTGACCCTTGTGCTTTATTTTGATGTTTTGTGTGCATTGGGGACAATGCACATCTTTGGGTGTGGGTAGTTACAGTCCTTAGTGAAGTCTGAATAACCTTGTCCTATAATTATCCAAATTTTTTAATTTGAAGAGTTTTCTTGCCTGTGTTCTTTTTCTCTGAGGATATTTACTTTATGTTGAACTGACAGGTTTAGGATGTTTAGGTAGTATTAGTGGCATATAATACTTTCTGTTTATGGTATATGTTAGTTTTTTATGAAAAAAGGATACCCACCAGAAATTTTTTGTTAGTTAGTTTTGATAACAACTATGCATAATTGATTATTTGACAGTGCTTGTTTTGATAAATTAGATCAAATTATGATGAAAAGCGTGATTTGAGAGTCTGTGTTAATAGTGTAATCAGTTCCATATGTGTGTGAGCTTATTTGCATGATTCATATATTGTGTGTCAATTCAGAATTTTCCATGCTACTCTAACTTAGACAATAGGTTAGTTAGTTAGGAAAGGATCTTAGGACATTGTTCTTATTAGTCCACTTAGCCTAAAGAACCAATCAAATGTGTGACATATCCCTTGATCCAAAGTTTTGAGCCTTGCATATACCTTTTTCTTTGTAAATACCTAAGTAACCTTGCCTTAATGATTGACAAATCCTAAAATTGGTCTTAGTTATTCCTTAAAAGTTATGCACCTTGACTGAGGCAAGGAGACTAAGATTAGAGTGGCTACCAAAAGTGGTCCTAGTTCATAGGATGGATATTGTGTAGCTCAACGCAGGCCAAAAGCCTAAGTTGAGGGTGGCTAGTGTAAGGGAAACACATAAAAAATGAGGAGAAAGCAAGTGACACATAAAAAGGAGAAAATGTGTTAAAGGGTGTGAGAAAAATAAATAGATGTCTAAAAAATTATCTAAAGAGCAAAAGAGTGTAAAAACAGAAGGCATTGTGCTAAAATGAGAGTAGGGCACCCAGAAAAGCATGAAGTATCAAAAAGGGAGAATGAGATGAAAACATCGGTGTTGGTAGGGAAAAAGTGTAGAAAAATGCAGAGTCAAAGAGGTCCAATAGTCACTATGTTCCCAAAATATCACATCAAAGCCCCCTGAGCCTACGTTACAAGCCTAGCAAGTCCTAAAGTGATCTTAGTCTGACTAGTCAAAGGTCATAGTCATGAGTATAGAGGCAAGCATATGATATTGTTCACAGTGTTTTGAATATCTTTTGAGAGGATGAGTGATGTTATGTAGTCCCAAGCATTGAATCTGAAAAACATCATCATGATTGAGAGATGGGACTTCTTTCTTTGAGGGAACTTACATTGCATTGTTAATATTAGACTAATTAAGTGAATGTTGATCAGTGTAGATTACATATCTTGTCATAGTTGCACTATTGAATGTATTGATCTGCATTGGTTTGTCTGATAGCTATCTGATATATGATTACAAATGGTGTGTGTATTTGTACTTGAGTTAGATATGATGTATACCATTAGACTGAGGTATGTGTGTTACTACACTACTTATGTAGATTGAGTCCGTCGCTTTAGGACAAGCAACAATTTTATGTTGAGGATGTTGATGTGTTATTGAAATACAATACTTTTGATGGTTAAAACTTGGATTTTTGTGTGTTCTCAAAGCGATGTCAGTAGATGTGATGTGTTTTTATGTTTGTTTTGTAGGATTACAGGGTTGGCATGATTTTTGGGCCAAGTGTGAATAAAGTGTTGATTTTGAAGATTTACAAACCCCTTTACGGGTCGTGGAAGATTCCACAAGCCATAGAAGGGGCTTCGTAGCAAATTCTAGTGAAGGGTAATTTTTAAAAGTTTAAATCAATGAACAAGCAGATGAGCCATAAATCATTGTACGAGTAGTAGATCAGTTGTCGTACCCTGAGGATAAAAGATTGGGGAGTTACTAAAAAGTTATCAAACAAAACCCACCACGGGTCGTAGAATCTTATACAGACCGTGGAAGGGTCTCATAGAAGCCAACCCCAGTTCTGAATATGAAGTCCAAAAAACCCTGACTACGAGCCATGGAACATTTTACGGCCCGTAGAGAGTGCTCATAGAGCCTGCCAACCCAATTTTTCTATTTTGATTTGAGTTTGTATTTTAGACATTATAAATAGATTTTATGTTATTTTTCATTAAATTTCAAGAGAGTTCGAGGTAGTTTACATATTTTAGTATTTTTAGAGAGAGAGAAACAATCTTTTGTGCTCTTGATTCATACTTGTGATTGTTATTGAAGATTTGGATTTCTTGTTCATAAATTCATTCCTATAAGTGCTCAATTATGTTATTCTATATCATGATTCTTGCATCTACACTAATTATGAGTAGCTAAACTATAAGTAGGGTTGTTGGAACCATGAAGAACTAACAAGGTAAAACTAAATAATTCATAATTCTTGGAATGTGTGTATGAATATATTAATTACTTCTTTTCATCTTAAAAGATTTTTAACGGTGGACAACGTTAGAACTCACCTAGTGTTACTTGCTGGATCAAGGAGGTAATAAATAGGAAAAGAGAATAATTAACAGGATTCAATTGATATTTTCTTATCTAATCAACCTAAACTAGATCAAGGGGAGGTTGTACTAGGATAATAGATAAGTGTTAGTAGTGTTACATTGCAAAGATGGATCAAATCTTATAGTGAAATTTACCTTACAGCTGGATCAAAGTATTAGGTAAACTTAACTTACTGTTCTGCATCTACACACTAGAAAAGATTACAATTATCTGGCAATACTGAATTAGGGAATCATGGGGAACACATCACTCTAGTTAACTCTTCTACAGATTTCATAACACTTGCATTAGTCTAGATTTATTTTGCTTACCATTACAAGCCCCCCTTTCGGGAGATAAGTAGGTTAGTCACCCACTTTGCTTTTAATTATTCTAGAGTCTATCATATTTCCTGTAGGATTTGACCCTAACCTTTGTTAGGTTATTTACTTGACAGTGACCGCTTTAACCTTCAAACAGAGATGTAGCTTGAGCGACATCAGGGACCTCGTAAAGTTTCACTATCTGACAAATATAAAGCTAGGCCAGTCTCTCCGCAGTATACCTTACTTTGACCAAAATAAAGTGTGCAGACTTGGTCAATCAATCTACCATTACCCAAATAGAGTCAAAACCTCTGATAGTAGGAGGTAGGCCAACAATGAAGTCCATGACAATGCATTCCCACTTCCACTCGGGAATGGGCAACTTCTGAAGCTTTCCACCCGGCCTCAAGTGCTCACACTTGACCTGTTGACATATCAAGCACTTGACAATGAAATCATCTCTGTCTTTCTTGATACCAGGCCACCAATAATGTTGTCCCAAGTCGTGGTACATCTTTACCGCCCCTGGGTGAATGGAATATCTAGCACAATGTGCCTTCTCCAGTATCAATACGGTCAAATCTCCCACTTTAATCACACAAATACGACTCCCAGTCCTCAAAACACCATCAAAATCAAGCTTTTCTTCCCTAGCTTGACCTCTAGTCACTCTATCCCGAATAATATACAACTTCTTACCCTCAAACTACCTTTTAAGAATCTGATACATCAAAGATGAGCGGGTTTCAATAGAAGCAAGCACTCCACCCTGCTCCAAAATCTGCAACCTCACCAACCCATTAGCCAACCTCTGAACATCTATAGCCAACGGTCACTCCTCAACCCGGATAGTTGTTAGGCTCCTCATACTAGAATTCTTCCTACTCAATGCATCAGCCACCACATTGGCTTTCCCAGGGTGATAAAAAAAATAGTCAAGTCATAATCCTTTAGAAGCTCAATCCACCTTCTTGGCCTCAGATTTAGATCCCGCTGGCTAAAGATATACTGAAGACTGGAAGGTCAGTAAAGATCTCACAATGAACTCCATAAAGGTAATGACGTCATAACTTTAACACGAACACAACCGCAGCTAACTCAAAATCATGGGTAGGGTAGTTCTTCTCATGGACCTTCAACTGTCTGGAAACATAACCAATAACCTTCCCTTTCTACATTAACATGCCACCTAGCCCCACTCCCAAAGTATCACAATAGACTATGAAATCGACACCTTTCTTCGGCAATGTTAAAATAGGAGCTGAAGTCAACAATAACTTAATTTTTTGGAAGTTCTCCTCACACTCATCGAAGCAATGGAACACCATATTTTTCTACGTAACTCTAGTTAGTGGGGCCATAGTAGTGGAGAAACCCTAAACAAAACAACAATAATAATTAGCCAAGCCCACAAAACTAGGAATCTCAGTAGCTGAAGTTGGCCTAGTCCAACCCTGAATGGCCTCAATATTCATCAGATCAACCCAAATACCCTCCTTGGATACCACGTGCCCCAAGAATGCTACCAAACTCAACCAGAACTCACACTTGAAGAATTTTGCATACAGCTTCTCCTTCCTAAGCCTTTGAAGTACGCTTCTCAAATGTCTCACATGATCCTCCTCGGTCTTGGAATAGACAAAAATATCATTAATGAATACAATTACGAATGAGTCCAGATACGGCCGGAACACCCTATTCATCAGCTTCATAAATTCTACAGGGGCCTAGTGGACATAACAAGAAACTCATATTGGCTATACTTGGTCCAAAAAGTTGTCTTAGGAATATATGATGGTTGAATACAGAGCTGATGATGCCAAGACCTCAAGTCAATCTTAGAAAACAATGCAGCTCCATGAAGCTGGTTAAACAAATCATCAATGCAAGGAAGTGAGTATTCGTTCTTGGCAGTCTCGACTATCTATAATTAATACACATCCTCATAGATCTATCCTTCTTCTTAACAAACAGAACTGGAGCACCCCAAGGTGAAAAACTAAGGTAAATAAAGCACTTACTCAACAAATCTTTAAGTTTCTCGTTTAGTTCTTTCCACTCAGCTGGAGCCATCTGATAGGGAGTGATAGAAATGGGCTTGGTGCTCGGATCAAGGTTAATAGCGAAGTCAATGTCCCGATCAGGAGGGGCTCCAGGAAAATTGGTAGGAAACAAATCCAGGAACTCGCAAGCCACTGGAATAAATTCCATAGAAGGTGACTCAGTAATAGTATCTCAAATAAAATCTAAGACAAACACCCGTGATCAATCAACTTTTATATAAGATAAACCTTTACTAGAATAGGAACCCCTCAAACCAATCCACTCAATCCTCGATCTACCTAGCATGGCTAAGGTAACAATCTTATTATAACAATCAAGAATAGAACGGTAAGGAGATAGCCAATCCATACCAAGAATAATATCAAAATCTAACATTATAATCATATCTACCCAAGTCCAATAGCCCGCCAAAGTAACAAGACAGGATCGGTGCACCCAATCCACTACGAAGGGCTCTCCTACTAGGGTCAAAAGATGAATAGGCACTGATATGGAATCACAAGGAAACTCAAACCCCAAGAAAACATATGCAGAGACATATGAATAAGTAGACCCAGGATCAAATAACACAGATGCAGGGCGATGGCAAACCAAAACAATACCTGTAATCACAACATCAGAGGCTTCACCCTCGGGCCTTCTTGGAAACGCATAACAATGAGCACCTTGACCTCCACTTGAAGAAGTTGACCCCCTACCACCTAACTGAGTAAAAATACCACCTGCTCCCCTATCCGTTTGACCAATACCACGACCATAGTCTATGGGGTTGAACCTTTGGCTAGTGGTGACAAATCTTTAACCAATGTGGCAGAGTATGTATGATGGGGCCCAGAATGAGACTACTTAGGGAACTAATGCAGCAAGTGATCGGGAGAACCACACCCAAAGAAAGATCTAGGGGCGGGCCACTGCTATGAAAAAACAGAGGGATACTGTAGTCTCCCCGACCTGTAAGCCTCTGTTGGGAACCAGATGTACTAGGCCCTGAACTATAGGAATCATGGGGACCTCATCCCCCCTCTAAAGCTGGAAAGGCTTCATGAACCCTGCGATAATGAAATGAACCACCTATTTTGACTATATGTCTGCCCCTAGATGAGGTATATTAGTATTGTCTTTAAGTACGGACCCTTTTGGGGTCACCGAACTCCTCTCTCTACATCAACTTTGTCTCCTTGGAAGCACTAACCACTGACCAAAAGGAAGCTTCATCTCTAGCTACCCAAAATATAGACTACTTGATCGAATAAACCAATCCTCTCACAAACCAACGGACCTTCTCTCCCTCGATCGGAAGTATAGTTGTAGCAGGATGGGCCAACTGGGAAAAGTATACCTTATACTCTGAAATTGTTATGATGCCCTGCCTCAAACTCCCAAATCTCAATCATCTCTCCTCTCAGACACTCCAAGGAATAAGCTGATCATAAAAAGCATCAAAGAACATCTCCCAAGTCATCTGAGGAGACCCAACTAGAAGGGATCCTGTAAAAGTCCTCCACCACTTCCTGGCTAGCCTACAGAGCTGGAGAGTAGCATACCTCACGCCATGTGTATATGCTAGACCCACGGTCTCTAGTAACTCTTTGTAAGTAGTAAGAAACTCACGTGCATTCTCAGTTTTCCCACCCTGAAATTGATATGGGATCATCTTCTTGAACCTCTTATACCTCCACTGCTCATCATCAATCAAGGCAGCTATTAGTGGAACCTCAATAATTAGAGCTACTAGTGATTGTTGCACTTGAATCGAGGCCTCAAAGACCTACTGTTGATCCTAAGGCTAAACCCCAACTCGAGTTTGTGAAGTGTCGGGAGTGTCAGCTGGGCTACCAGTCTGGCCTAAAGTCTCCAATACACCCAAAACTCTTAGTAGTATACCTTTAAGTAGTGGTGTTACAGCAAACGCATTGGCTCCAAAGTTGGCTCGGAAAATTTAAAATATTCATGGAAGCTCTAAAAATTGCAATGAAGCCATTTCTAGTGTTAGTTTCATCACCTGGAACCACAAGAACTAACAAAATTTTGATACAATTTCTCAAACTCTGAATGTTGACCAAAGTAAACCTATGATCCAAAATAAACTAGAAATGCAACTTTGGGCCTAAAATCTTTGTTTTAACTCCAAATTCTGTTCTGCAAGTTTTTCTAGACAAGATTCGGCATTTCAAAATTGATGGAATCAATGAAATTAAATTTCAACACTCGAAACTCAAAATAACCTCAAAAGTCAAAATTTTCAACTTTAAATCTTTGAAAACTCTTTCTTTTGCAAAACTCTAGTTTTTTACAAGATTTTTGAAATCTGACTATTAGACTCAACCAAATATAACCAAGGTAACTTTCGGGAAAGGAAAATGGTAAATAAGTCAAAAATGTCAAAAATAACCTTCGAGGTTATTACAATGGGGCAATTACCATCTTCAAGGGTCCCAACTTTCCATACTATAGCTGCCTACACAGAGTACTTCTAATTGAGAATACTATGTACAGTTTTATTATTATTTTTCTTCATAATCTGGAACAATATTATTAATTAGAGTCTATGTTGCTCTTATTAGAATTATGTGTTGTTTTATTTTAACCTTATTAATCCCATTTACTACCTTGCTTAAGAACTGATTAAATCCAGTAATAGTATAACTTAAATAACATCATCAATCACATAATTGTTATAACAAAATTACGCTATTTGATATTCTTGAGTTCTTCACACTTTTTAGCATCTGATAGTTAAAGAATTATCACACCATTGTTCAAAGCGTCACACAACTTGATACTTCTCGAGTTCTTTATCTTTTTAAGCATTTGATGGTTCTATTTTTATCGTATTTGGAGCATTGAACTATGTCAAATAGTTTGTGATCTGTTGGTTTTCCATGACGAATCATAAATAATACTTTTTTTAAAACTCTAGGATAACATGCAATCGCTACAACCTCTGCCACAACCTCTGCCCTTTGGATGTGTTTGTAGATAATACTTGAAAAATGCAAATATTAAGATATAACCATAAAAGTTGACATTCCCCTCGCTAAAGTTGATATTTCGGGCTGGATATCCCTAGAGTATAAAAAAAATTAATGGAATGATGGACAACAAACAGTTTTGCTATGGTAAAAGTATTTTTAGACTCTGACATATATGATATATTACAAAGAATCTCTATTTTATTTTGGGTGTGAATGAAGGTTCTCAAATTGCAATAACTGATCCTAATTTAGCATATTTTTATGCATTCCGCACAAAATGTGATTTCATTATAGGATCATGCAAATTGATTTTGCTTTGATCTAAGCACTGAAATTATTTTTCTAGAATTTGTTGATCTTTATTTTGGTGTTACCAATCATGTAACACTTTGTGTTAAGGAATTTTTTTTTGGGGATTCCTGACGTTTTTTGGGAAGGAATGATGATGGCAAGTGGAATGGGAAAGCAAGCTTCTTTTCACCTATGACATAGTACTACAAAAAATGAGGTATGTTGAGTTCCTCTCTACTGCAAAAGTATATCTTTCATGAAGATTTATGGGTGTCTGCTTTATGGGATAAAGTAATTCATTTTTCTTGAATTTAATTTATTAAGGATCATAAAGATATCAATATCTGAGGGTTTATCTAAGATTTTAATATTTAGTGATTGTGGAGCTGGCAAAACTCTATGCAAATCTCTATGTTCTGCTTTTTGTTTATTTAAATCACATTTTTCTTGGAGTATTTGGTACTTTGCCTAATGAGTCACTAAAGTCTCATTTTTTTCAGTAAATGTAACTGTAATTGCATAAACTTCACCGGATACATATCTATATGATATTCCAGGGGATGTAAAAGCTGACAAAGTGATCAAAAATTCATAGGCATCTATTACATTCTCTTGAAGTTTACATTTGAAAGTGTTATTTCTCAAACACTCCAAAGAATGTACGAGTGACTGTATTGGCATTGGCAAGCAAAAACAAAGTTTTAGTCTTTTGGCCTATTTCTCCCCAAGTCCAACCACACAGATGTTTTGCTTCAATATATTATATCCCTTCATGTGTGTGGATGTAGAGAAATCATTTTTCTTCCCTTTATGTGATCAAGATTTAAACTGACCAAGCAAAGTCACTGGAGCCCTAACTTTGCTAGCAAGCTACTTCATCAAACAAAAATCCTGTTAACCGACGTTTTGTTTCCAGTTAGCAAAGCCTTGGACTACAACTTGTGTAACTGGGCCGAGATGCTTCTACAACAGTGCGTTAAGTGGTCCTTTATTGGTACGTGGTGACCTAGATAATCTATGATATTGAAAGTAAATTTGTAGTGTTGCATTTAAGTGAGTAACAACCCAATTGTTCTTTAAGTTGAAAAAGATCAAGAATTGAGCCATCTCCTGTACCTTTATATAAAAGGAATTTATATGGAGTTAAAAAACTGTTGGAAATTAAAAAAAAATATTGTAGTCCGAGTTCAAGGAAGATAGAAATTTAAAAGCTGATTCATTTCCCAATTTCCATTGAGTTTAGTAGTATTTGAGTGATTTCATTATAGTAAACAGTTTGAACTTTTCTTGCAAGGACATTTTGATAGAACTAACACAAACAATAAAAAGTTATTAGTGCTATGAATAACCTAAGAAAGAGATAGGAGGTTAAAGTCCTATTTAGCAGCATAAAAGCTTTTACTGATGCAAATTAACAATACAAATAAAATGCCATCATCAGGATAGTTTTAATAATAAGATTTATAAACTTAATTAGATTATTTGTGACCGTGTGAAGCGCGGGCTAATTACCTAGTAAAATACTATAACACAATGTGAAAATGATCTAGTTAATAGCATAATAAGTAAGCCCTTTGAAATATGAAAGTGAACTATAAGTAAGATTAATGCAATTCAATAATCATGATGAAACTTTGTAAGTACATAAGTAAATAGAGATCATAGTCATGTGAAAGATATGAACCATAACCAACAATAAAATCATGCAAGTTGTAATATAGAATTCAATGCTAACTCTACATCAGAGAAAGGGAAGACTACATGTCAAGCTAGGATCCTTGATGACACTATCATACTCATCATAAGCCATATGTGGATCAGTAGCTATACCTAAACACGCTCCTATGATGGCATATCTTTTGGGACTAGAAATTGCTACAAGAATTCTCTTTGGTCACTTTTTTGCGCTTCCAAATTGAATCTCACCTCAAAGACCTCATAGTGCTAAATCAAATCTCAACGGAATAGTAATCATAAATAATAAAGTCAATCATATGTAAAGATAATGTTTAGTTACCAATTCAATTTCATCAATTCATTAATATAGAGTAGCTCAGTAAATATTTGACTCGATCAATGTTAGAATTGTACTTATCAACATCTCGAATTCATGAGTAGGTTAGGATAAACTTTAAAACTTTGACTCAATCAATGTGAGGATTGTACTTATCACACCTTGAATTCATGAATAACTTTTCACTCCCATTCATTCTTTCATAGGAGACTTCATTAATCATAATTCATCATTTTTCATAAAACTTACATGAATCCTTAATAATTCATGATCATAATTCTTATTGAAAACTAGCGTAATTTACATGGATTCATAAATAATCAACTTGATATCATGAAATTTTTATGAAATCATATATAATCATGTAAAACAATGTCAATTGAATCATAATTGAAGGAACAAATAATCATTTTCATGTACCCTTGACCACATTGAGAAGGACATGGTTGGAAAACATTGAAAACATGTAATTAAAATCAATTCATGCATGATGCAATTCAAAATTATGGAATCAAACATAATATGTGAAATTCATAGGCATAACATAAAAATCCCAATTTTAAAAATTGAAATTCACAGAAAAAGATGAGAATTCTTTGGACTTCATGGATAGAAGGAATTTGTGAATGAATACTCACATACTCGGAATAAAATTCTTAAAGAAAATCTTTAAATTAGTGGCTTGAATTGAAGAACCTTATCTTAACCATGGTCCCTTGGAGGAAGTTTCAAGATGGAGAATTTCTAAATTGAGATGGGAGTTGAGTGAATGAGGGATTAGGTTGATTGAAACCCCTAAATCTCACTTAAAATATTTTCAAACGACGTAGTATGAAAGTTAAAAGGATGGAAAATAGCTGAAATAACCCTAAAATATTAATTATCGGACAAGACTACGAGGGTCACCTACAACCCGTGGTTCCATGTACAAATCGTAGAACCTTGTTCGTAAGAATTGATCCAAAATTTTAATCTCAAAATCTCAAATCATGAAATGAATCTGACCCTTAAAAAGATTTACAAACCATGTTGCATGTTCATAGACAAAATTGTGCAACTATGTAAATTTGACTCTCAATCCACAACTCCAAACTATGTACCGTAAACCCAACTATGACCCGTAATTTCCTCTGAAGAACTAATCAGATTCCTAAAAAAAATTTAATAATTGGTGTTGTTCTATGAACCACTTCTACATCTTGTAGAAGCAACCATGATCCATCTTGTTAACTCATACAAAAAGTACTTAGGAGTTATTCTTTTCCAAAATTCAGGGGGCCTTCTTCGACTATTTTTCTATAAGTTGTAGTTACTTGTACGTGCGTTTACCTTGTTTGTAAAAATCACCTAAAGATCCAAATTTTTCCCAAGCTTTTAGGACACTCCACGAACCCTATCTATGGCCTGTAAAATATTCTACGACTCGTAAATTGGTCTTATAAAACTTACATTAAAAAGTCTTTTCTGCAACTTTTCTCTGTATTTCGATTTTTCAATTCAACTTGTGGGATATTAAATAAACTCAAGTTAAGAGGGCATGTTTATGTAATTATGTCTATCTCTTATTATTTGATATCTATGTAGATAAATGACTTTTGATTGTCATTAATAAAATATTGTTTGAATAAAAATTTAAAATTTTATTTTACAATATAAATAGATAATCTTTTAAGAAATGACTATAAAATATCTTCCTTTTTTATTAATTATTTTTATTACTTGTATCAAAATATATTTATAAGGTTATCATAATATAGCTTTCGTTAAAATTAATAACTTTTTTTTACTTTGTTCATTTGTTTTATAGAACGACATTGAATTATATATTCAATAAATATTTTATCCTTTTTTTTATGAAATCAATATTCTTTTAATAAAAATTTTGTTAAATAAGTTAAAAAAATAAAATAAAACCATGACTTAAAAGAAATATTAAAAAAAAAAGGGTTGATGATATAAGAATATAATATACATTCCAAAAAGTCAATTTAGAGAAAGGAGGGAGAATGACTAATTACTCAAGGTTGGGGAAGGAGCTTAAGTTTTTAAAAAAAATTCAAAGGTGTAAATGAATCTCGCCGATCAACTTTAAATTGATATATAAATAAACTTAACAGATTTTTTATTTATAGAATAATAAAAAAATTTGTGCAAGCTGCTTATAAATTTTTTGTTTTTTTGATTATAAGTTTATTCAATTACAGGATTATCTCATTGTTAACGTATTCAATTATAAGTTTATACAAAATTTGTGTAATAAAATCCCCGAAGATGGTGCATTTTGTATGAAATTCACTTATTTCTAGTATAACTTATTGACTTTTAAAGCAATTAACTCTATCATCAAATAAAAGAAACTGGCTCGACACAGAAATACCAAAAAGAGGAAGGAAAAAAAGGTAAAATAAAATTAAAATTTAAGGTATAGCTGCAGGTGTGTCAAAGAAGGAAACAGGTGTCCACTACAATTTGTTACTGCATGCTGCTGACCATCGTTTCCTTCTCATTTACTATGCCACTTGTTCCTCTCCTGTTTCATTAATTCACTATACTCACCCCTCTGCTTATTAGTATTATTATTACCTCTCTTCCCAAGAATCTGCACAGAAGTACTTGCAGAGAAACAAGAAAAATGGGCTCAAAGGAAATGATGTCCCCAAGAAAAAGGACAAGGAAATATCATACAAGAAAAGCTCCCATCATTAATTCTTATACAGACATGGCTGAAGCTAGAAGAGAAATTGTCCATGCTTTACACCTTCATAGATCTTCATCATTTAATAACCCAAAGAATTACGCCTTATTGGGTCAAAGAGGTAATAATACTGAAATTAGGATTTAGATTTACATGTACAATAACGTTGTGATTGTCGTCATTTGTAATATGTGTGAAGTGAAATTGTCTCAATCGAAACGACTAAAACATGTTTATTCATGAAATTTGATAAATGTTCTAAATTTAGCTTTCTTTCAACTCTACAAATTATCGTTTCTTCATGTGTGGTTAATAAATGTGCTAAATAGCTTTCTTTCAACTTTACAAATTATTTTTCATCATGTGTGGTTACTTTTAACGTTTTATGTTAGATTATCATATTTTGTTTTGATATGAATTTTTAAAAAGTAAAAAGTTATTGAGTTCTTAATGAATGTTCTAAAATGTCCTCTTATCTATTGAATTTAAACATCTCATATGGAACGTCAATTAAAATATACATAGAATGTTCTTTTATCTACACAATTTCTACCTACGAAATATTAATTAAAAATATATTGAATGTCCTAAAATATTTTTTTCTCTATAAATTTTTTTAAAAAAATATGTTCTTTTTTTAAATAAATTAAAAAATAAAGTATCACCAGTAAATTGAAACAAGTAGAGAGTTTTATTTTTAGCCCTTTTTTCTTACTTTCTGTTTATTATATCACAGTAAATTGCCAGCAATATTATTACTCAATAGTGGAATCTATGCCTATTCCTCAACCAACATGGTCTACAACAGCTCCGGCAATACACACTGCACCCCCCCTGCCGCTGCCGCCGCCTCCACCTCCACCGCCATCTTCTTCCGGTGGTGAAGTCGCAGAGTTTGATTGGTGGATAGGGTTTCTGAAGTCATTGGATGGGAAAAAGAGTGGAAGTAGTAATGGTAGTGAGGTAGTCATAGAGAAATACTTTCCTGTTGAAGAAAATATTACTTTGATGGAAAATTCGAAGGTGCTCAGCCAATTACAAGACGGATTAAACAACGATTCACCTAATAATCTTAAAGATGCAAATGAAGATCCAGATGAGTGGTTGATTATCCCCACAGCTGATGATGATCAAGTACTACTTGAGCTTTAATTAAGTTCAACCCTTTAAAACCTAGAGGTAGCTGGTAATTAAGGAAAAAAATTGGTAAGTTTGGTAAAAAAAATTTATGTCCAAATTCATTTACTTTGACAAGAGGCTTGCGGTTATATGATATAATTCTTTGCCCGTCTACGCTGCAATGATACAAGCAATGCACACTTTTGTTTTTCCTTTTATGTCAAATTAGGAACACTACTAAAATATTCTAGCAAAAGTGATGGACTGTGTTGTTTTTTTAATCAAATTCGATGAAAAAGTGATGCAGCTATTTTTATCATTTTTTTGCTTGATGCTTTCATTGGAGCAATGGACTACGTCACGCTTTTTAAAAAAAAAATAATAATTGAGAAGCAACATTCGATGATTGTTTTTTCAATTTGTGAAATTATTTAAAAAAACAATGGATACTGTCGTTTATTTATATTTTTTTTTTAGAAAAGCGACCGTAAGGTTCCTGTTTATCATTTTTCTCTAATATTTTTTTAAAATAAATTCAGAAAAGGGATGAACATAGGTTCCTGTCTGTTATTTTTCTGTAAAAAAGTGATTGATTAAAGGATATTGTACGTTATTTTTTTTTCTATATTTTTTTCAGCAGAAACCTGTAGTTGTTGCTTTGTTGCTTTCCACCCACATTTAAAATTCAATTCAATCACATTCAATGTAACTCAATTCAACACATTTAATAACAAATAAAATATACAAAATACATAATAACAAATAAAATATACAAAATACATAATAACAAATAAAATTAAACACTAAAAATGAATAAATTCATAATTTACAACCTTTTAAAATATTCCAAAATTTACTAAACATTCCAAAATATCTAACATTCATCTAGAAGGGAACCTAGGGACTATTTTTGACATAATTATCACTCTCATTAGATTCATTGGGAATGAATCCTCTTGAAGAACGAGATGGAGGTCGATGGATTAGATTGAGCACTTATTCTTTGATTTGATCAACTTTTTCATTGGATTAGATTGAGCACTTATTCTTTGATTTGATCAACTTTTTCATTCATTATTTTTTTCTCAGCAACCCTTCTTGCTTCAGAATTTGTCAATACGCATATTAGTTTTGCAATTTGCTGAGACATGACAGCTATCTTAACTTCTTCAATAGCCTCGATTTGACGTGACGATTCAATACCTTATAAATTTGATTGGAATCGTTGTATGTAATTTTGAAAACCCATTCTATATATTTGGCCCTTATGGCTCTCTCATACCACTTTTTTCGTCCAAATTTAAGTGAACTGCTCAGGCATTAGCTAGATCGAGTCTCCCATCTCACGTATCTATCACTTATACTCTTGTTGCATATTAAAAGTAACAGTTAGATTCAACATATATATTAAAAATAAAAGTTAGAATCAAAATAAACTGTACATTATACGTATATATATATATATATATATATATATATATATATATTTGTAATGACTCTTCAGGACATTTCTACTTTTCAACGTATTTTGCATCGGTTAGAGCCTACCTATAGAGACGTCAAGTCATTTGTGACTCGCCAGCGCTGACAGTTTGTTCACCTAGTTGCTCATTTGAAAGATGTGCAGTTTTCTGTATTAAAGGCCAGGTTAAAGCTAAAAACTGAGTTTAACAGTAAAGTTTGAGTAAACGATCTTGGAATAGAATTTTGATAGTTTCAACAGTTCCCGAATGGCCAAATTAAGCTAGAGCATGATCATTTAAAGTATTGAGATTTGTGGTGTTAGTTTATATTAAGTTTGCATGTTAGCCTTTAGAATAGGTTAATAGTTGACTTTAGTAAACATTCTTGAAAAATGTGTCTAAATGGAAATTTTGACAGAGCAGTTAGCCCTAGAACACCGAGTTTGGTCCAGAATGACCTTTCGTTCGGTCTTCATGGCTTTTGGGTGTATTTTGGCCCCTCGGTAGAAATTAAGTAATTTTGAAGGTAGGAAGTGAGATTCACATTTGATCGAAATAACCTCGTATGAAAATTTTGACTGTGCCATTGAATTCAAAATATTAAATTTTGTATGGTTACATAGTTTGTTTGTGAAAATCAATCTTCGAATGAGCCTCGGACACCCCCCCTCCCCCGTTGAAGAAAATAACACTAGTTGATATCTGGTGCAGACCCAACACTCTGCATTTGCAAAGGTTGGTCCGCATTCATGAAGAGCAAGCCACGTGTGCTTCGTATTTGCGAAACTGGGACCCGTGTTTATGGAAGTTTGGCCAGTTGTGCTCCGTATTTGCGAGGCTCTTTCGCATTTGCAGAGTTATGAATATGGCGGTGCTAAGTATATCATTTTCAGGTTCACAAAGAGAGTAAGAGAAAAAAATTCATGGCGATAAAATTTTCACCCGGAGTAAGAATTAAGTTTTTCAAAAGGTAAATTTGTGTAGTTTTTAGAGGAATGTCGTGGAAGTGTTGGAAATTATTTTTGACATGTTATTTGTTTTTGCTATTTTGCTACTATATATTGGAATTGTTTATCAAAAACATCTGAATGCGATTTCTTTGTCATTTTGCGTTGAATTTCGGTCAAATTTTGGCTTATTATTTGTGTTTTCTTGAGGCGTACAATGTGATAATGTCAAAATTTATTAATTGAGTTGTGTTTTGGATAACAATGCTATTGAACCTGTTGTTTTGATTGAGTTTTACGTACAGAAATATTTTTCATCATTGTGTTGTTTTATATTGTTTTATGCATGGGATTGAGCTCAAATTTAAGGTACAAACTCAAGAAAGTATGAGGATTATTATATGGTCTTTGTTTGACCTGAGATTGATTTAAACCCATTTGCTATAATTTTAATATCAAAATGATCATATTAATGTTGTGGCTCTACTTTTGAGAGCTAGGCGGTGTTTTGAGATCACGTGGAAGGGAAAAGTGTCAGCAGAGTGATCAGAGACGCATGTGATCAACATATATATAGGCTATGGTCTTTCCTCTCTCTTAGACAGAGTCAGATATGTAAATTCTACTTTGATTGATTAGATGGGGAGTAGGGAAAGGAGGTTAAAGGCCATATATGTTGAGCATTATTACATTAGTTGTTATCTGTGACTATTTTAATATATGTTGGCGTGTTGAGGGTACTTGTGGCTAGCATATGGGTTCCTGTTGTATTTGTGATTGTCTGGACTAATAAGAGGGATGTGGGACAGATATACTAATTTTCTACTTTATACTAGTTGTTTGTTGTACTTTTGATTACTTGTGATTAACAGAACTATTGTTTGATATGTTGAGCACGCTTGTGACAATTATATCCACTGAACACTATATTTATGCTTGGTTGTTGCAATTGTTGGGCCTTAATCTAGGCTTAGGCTAGTAATGCCCTAGATCCATGCTAGTTAGGATTGTTAGAAAGCTATACTTGTGTTCGGTGTGACTTGAGATGCGTAAATCCTTGTAGACTAGACTAGCAGACCAAAGTCTGCAGAGTTAAGCCTCAGATAGGTTGTAATAAGTTGGGAACCTGATTACTCCTTCTGTTGGCTAGCCTTTTGTATTCTTTCTATAGTGCATCATATTTTTCTCAGATATAAGGGGAACGACGACATCACCCTGAAATTTAGAGTAAAGTCTCCCACGAGTAAATGCTCAAACTTTCCCATATATATTACCTGTTCGTCCACTAGGACATCACGTAGACAAGGATGTGTTACCCTTTGTATACCCCTAGTTAAAGGTTATTGGGTTGAGGTCCCCATAGTTAAAGTCTAGACCGTTAAATGCAACATTGATAGAGGTCATTTTGGACTAGTCCAGGCCTAAGGGCCAAGGAAGATCACTAACCATGTTTGACTTTATCTTGGTTTAAATTCTGGATCATCAATTCAGTTGAAGTTAGAGTTGTTTTGGTTAAATTTAGAGTTTTTTGGTTAAAGTCCAGGTTGTTCAGTTAAATTCTGAATGATAGTTTCGATTAAAGGCCCAATTAGGGGATATAGAGTAGGTTAAAGGCTCAATCAGACATTTTGTTAGAATTGTTGTTATGCATATATGGTTGATTCGTGAGCTCCACTTAGACTTTACACTAGGCCTTAAACTTGTTTACACTATCATTGTGCATGGGTGTACCTTCTAAGTTTATGGGGACCCAATTGGCGTACATGCATAGACATTAGGGGCTTACACCCACGTACACTACTATATAGCCATCCGATCGTTGGTTACTCTCATATTCGCTAGCATATGTACCTAGTTCCTATGATTAAACAGTTATAGAGTAACATTTTGATGTATCCCTCCTTTATTTACCATTCTTATTCAGTCGACCTATGATGAGTATTGGGTAACATATTCCTACTACTCACCCCTACTTTCTGCATTTGTTTTGTAGTGGAGATCCTAGCACGAGCCAGCAACGTTGACTCTTTTCATTATAGTTCTATATTCAAAGACTAGTAGTGAGCATTAAACGTCCCTTGGATCCTTCCAGTCTCTTTCTGTATTGGTGATTGTCATTTGTAACTCGAAACTTGCCTTGTATATCATTTTTGTTCTGTATATGTATATAGAGATGTATTATGGTTCAGTGCATTGCATCATGTCTATAGTAGTTCTGTACAAGTAATTTTCATGTGCTGGGAGAGGTGTTTATTGTTGTGATTGTGTATATATGTCTAGGGTTGGCCTTATGTTATTTATTTATTAAATTGTGTTTATGATGCTTGTTACTAGCTATTTTAGACCAGAGTTTGGCATGCCTATCGAGGGTTAAGGTAGGTTCCATTATGACCTGTAAAGTCAGGTTATGACAAGTTGGGATTAGAGCTCTAGTTTTGCTGGTCTCACTTGTACAAAGCTATCGTATATTAGAGTCTTCTGGATAGGTACGGAGACGTCCATGACTTTTCTTCGGGAGGATATAGAATGTATAAGGAATCTCCTCTTGATTGTATCAATTTGTGCAGTCTCTTCTGGAATCTCATTTGGCTCACACTTTTGTAGTTACGGCTCGTAGATCTCAACCTTCAGTCAAAGGTAGGAAGGCACCACCAACCCCAAACCAGCACCCTTCCCCAAAGCATTTTGAGGAATGTCCGGATGCTCTTATTCCCCCGTAACTTGAGGGACTCAAACCAGTACCGCCCCTATTATGACACTTGCAATTCAAATGACCATTGTATAGTTACTTGCAGCCTTAGGGGGTGAACAATCGGCACCAGCCCTAGAGCTAGCTCTAGTGCCACTAGTGCATCCCGTATAGCCTCAAACTCTCGCTCCAGCTAAGCAGTAGCCCTTGCTGCCCATTCTGACATTGTAGAGGGCATCATACCTCTTAAGGATCATTGGGTGTTTAGTTACTTTCTCAGATTTGGGACTCTGAGATTTTCAGGAGCGATAAGGAAGGATGCCCACGAGTTCCTAATGACCTGTTAGGGGAAGGTATAAGCCTTGAGATTATTAGAGACCAGAGGTCCAAATTTTATAGATAGGGCTACCAGACAGTGGTGGCATGCATATTTGGGTATCAAACTCGTGAGATCTCCACCAATCTCATGGTTTGAGTTTTTTTATGCTTTCTTAGTTAGATTTTTCCCTCAGAGTCGCAAAGAAAAACTACGTGACCAGTTTTCCAAGCTTGAGTAGGGACTGATGACTGTATCAGAGTATGAGGCTAGATTTCATGAGCTCTCTAGGTATGTTACTTGCATATTTCTTATTGATGAGGAGTGGATCAGATATTTTGTCAGAGGTCTGCGGGCTTAATTATGGATAAAAACACAGTGCTAGTGATAATAGGACAATCCTTTTTGGAAATTGTGGATCATACTCATACCATTGAGCAATTAAATCGTGAGACCCAAGAGGGCAGCAATAAGTGGGCTCACTGTGAGGACAATTACAGTGGAGGACAGTCCAAGTTCATAAGACAGTATGATAGGCCCTAGTCTAGGTTCTAGCAGGGTCAGTCTAGTCATTCTATCCAGGCTTCACTGCAGGTTTCTAAGGGAACCCATCAGTCCCAACATGCTTCAAAACAAAGTGGTCCTTCTTATCCAAGTAGGAGTAGGTCGAAGGACAGAGATACAGCGGCTCTAGAGCAGACTGAATCTTCTCAAGTAGCTTGTCAGAGATCTAAAGCCTCTGATACAGATACCACGGGTCGTAGTACTCGACAAAGGAATGACCAAGCTTTGTTAGGATACTATGAGTGTGGGGAATTAGATCATTGGTCTCAATAGTGTATAGCGCAAAGACAGAGTTACTTGTCTTCTCAGACAGGTCCACTAGTCTCGCCACTGCTAGTTAGAGGTTGAGGTAAAGATTAGGGCTATAGAGGTGACCAGCAAGGCACTAGAGATGATCAGCGAGTTCCTAGAGATAGCAAATTGGATAGTGGAGGCTATCCTAAAGGTACCGTCAGGGCAAGTTCTATGAAACTCCATCTCGATTAAGGGCTGAGTCATCTGACAATGTTATCACAGGTAGGATTATTTTATGTCAGTGATGTGTTGTCAAAATACAACACTTTTGATGCTTAAAACATGGAATTTTGTGTGTTCTCAAAGCAATATTTGTAGGTTTGATGTGTTTTTATGTTTATTTTGCAGGAATACTGAGTAGGCATGATTTTGGGCTGAAGTCTGCAAATTTGCAAATTTTTTAGAGAGTACAAGACACTCTGCGGGCCGTGGATACTTCCACGAGTAGTAAAGTGGTTTTGTGGCCAAGATCCAGTGAAAGGAATAATTTTTGAAGTTGTATCTATGAGCTGTCAGACAAGTTGTGAATATTTGTACGAGTCATAGATGAGGTTTCGTTCCTTGAGGATCAGAATTGATGAAATCTTAGAAAAAAGCTCAAATGAAACCCTACATAGGCTGTAAGTCTGAACACGACCCATAGGAAGGTCCCGTAGAAGTGCAATCCAGTTTTGAAGAATGAAGTTCACGAAGCCTTGGTACGGGTTGTAGAACTTTATATGGCCCGTAACCCATCTCGTACTGCCTGCCGACTCAGTTTTCCTATTTCATTTTGTCTTTGTATTTTTAGTAGTATAAGTAACTTTTCAGATTGTTTAGTAGGAGAGAGAGGAGAGAAGACAGAGAATAGAGGAAAACACTTGGAAAAACTCTTCTCTTGTGATTGTTGCTTGAATTAATACATTGTGATTTTCTTTGAAGAATCTTGGATTTATTGTTCTTTAATTTATCATTCTAAGTGATTTATTATGTTATTCATGAACATAATTTGTTCAGTAAAATTGATCATGTATTACTAAACCCACAACTAGGGTTGCTTGAACCATGAAGAACTAATAAGGTAAAATCGGATAATTCGTAATTCTTGGAAAATATGCATGGATGTATTGATTATTTCTTTTCATTTTAATTGTTTTTTTATGGGTGGCTAATGTTAGAACATGCCTAGTGTTACTGACTAGATCAAGGTAGTAATGAATAGGAAAAGAGAATTATTAATAGGATTCGATTGATGTTTTCTCATCTAATCAACCAAACTAGCTCAAGGGGAGATTGTTCTGGAAAACTAGGTAAGGGTTAGTAATGTCACTCTGTGGGGATGAATCAAATCACGTAGTGAAATTTACCTTTCACCTGGATCAAAGGGTTTGGTAAACTTTACTTACCGTTCTGCATTTTCACGACCCGGGTATGGGACCTAGATGTAACATGGCGAAGGAGAACTCGAAAGTCCTCGATCAAACCATAATTACACACATCATCGGTTTGGAAGTGCGAAAAGTAAATATGTAACACATAATTCTAGGGGAAACGGGGCTTTGAACTCAAGCTATGGGGATATTGCCGGGAATGGGATAAGCATGAATCACATAACACATAGCAAGTATTTCTAAGGGGCG
>JBCEWC010004422.1:10349-27374 GCA_038996855.1 Solanum aculeatissimum | reverse complement strand
TTACCCCTATCATTTACTACTTCTTAATCCTTGTGCCAAGTCAATAGGGGCCAAGTAAAGTTGGACGGAGGGAGTACTTTTTAATCCCTATGTCCAGTCAATAGGGGTCAAGTAAAGTTGAACGGAGGGAGTATTTAAATCTACAATAAATTATGTCGGGTGTTGCGCGGAGTGTGGTTTTCCATGTCCAGCTCAGAGACTACACACTTTCAATTAACATTTTTTTGTTTTAATTGGTTGTATAATTTTGACTAGATATAATTTTTTAAGAAATATTTAAATTTTGTGATATTAAACTAAATATAGGTAGAATATATTAAAATATTATTTAATTTATAATTTCAAATATATCACGTGAAAAATGAGAACTAAAAATTTAGCAGGATAAAGAAATAATTCTTCTTGAAATAACTTAAAAAACAAACAACAAATTATAATGAAGAGATATTTTCTTAATTTTCTAATATAAATACTCCTCCATTTTAATTTTATAATGTAATTTGACTGTGTACGAAGATTAAGAAAATGAGAAGAATATTTTTCAAAATTACTCTTAAAAAAGAGTACATTTATTATTTTTTTGTTAAATAATTTTTTTTTAATTTTATGAGAGGTATAGATATTAGGTGGCAGAAAATACTTGTGTGAGATTCTCTCAAACTTTGCCAAGTGGACTTTGGATCCCACTTGAAAAAACTAAACCTCCCATTTCTTTCTCTAACTTTTTCATATAATAAAATTTGTATCTTTTTTTTGCTAAATATTTTATTCACCAAAGTCGAAACTCAATATTGTTAATAGCATCATTGATTATTTAGTTTGAATTGATTTTTTTATTAAAAGAAATTTCTTTTTATTAAATCAATTTTTCATCACTTTGATTTTTATTTATTTTTTTGTATATTCATTTTTGGTTAATTGTTTTTGTAAAATACCTCCTCTGTTCACTTTTCGTTGTTAAATTTTGACATGATACACTTATTAAGAAAATAGTTATTGATATAGTACGTTTACCATTTTATTTTATTAATTGACAGAGTCCCATACATATTTACTCATTATATTTTTTAAGGACATTAAATCAATGAAAATAAATTGAGGATATATGGAAAAATAAAATTTGTCCTCCCTTGATTTGTCAAAAATCACAAGTGAAAATGAAAATCAAATTAGAAAATTTTTGACAACAAAAAACGAACAGAGGAAGTATATGATAATATAAAAGTTTAAGCAAGTTATATAGTATTCTTCCAAAAAATGTATTAATTGTCTAAAGAAATATAATAACTTCTGTTGAATATTTTTCTTACAAGAAGTTAAAAATTTAGTTGTGATATACCAGGATGTGTTGATGATATTTGATATAAATAATAATAATAAACTAAAAAATATTTCAAACATGAAATGCACTTTTGGTATTTTTAAAGTAAAAATATAAATCAATCTAGAATGCAAAAGAAAAAAAAATTAATTAATTACTATAAAGATAAACACTTGAAAACGAACGGAGAGTACAAGAAATTAATATCTGTCATATTTTTTTTAGCTTTTTTAAAAAATAAAAATTATATAAATTAAAGATAAATATGTGTAATTATAATTTTAAATATTATATGGTTCATAATAACCAAAGTGACGAATTGTTTACGAATAATTAATAGTAAATAATAGAATGAAAAATTTACTTAAAAAAATAAAATCTAATTTTCTACCGTAGAAACACAAAAGTGAATAACTCAACAAAAAAAAGAGACTAAATTCTCATATTTCTATATATCATTTTATATGTAAGATAGAAAAATAAAAAAGTTCAATTTATTAATCAAGACACAAGATTGTAATTTTTTTAATTTTTCATCTGTCTGATACTTACATTGAAGCTAGACTATTTAAAATCTTTGCCACGTATGATTTCATTTGGAGAGAAATACTCCTACGAAGGATTTTTTTCCATACTAAAACCTTGAATCTAAGATTTCTGATTAAGAAAGGGACAATCTAATTTTTTTCACTAACTTCAATTCCTTCAAACTTATAAAAAAAATAAATTTAAAATTTTGATATTCAATTTAACTTTTTTTGATTAAATAATATAAAGATAAAATAAATATATTAGATATTGTGTGCGAATTTCCTAAATTCTTTATGATTACAAAGTAAAATTTAAGAATTAACAAACATAAAAAAAAATGAAAGAAAATACTGTGAGGAAGGAAAAAAATAGAAAAAATAATTTAAAATTAATGAGAAAAAGTAAGAAGATAAAAAGAAGTGAAATAGGTAACTTGTGGGTCCATATACATTTGGCAGCCAAAGAGCCCCTCACAAAACTGACAGTGCGCCTCACATATAATAAATTTTTTCAAACAGATGGCAGATGCTAGTTGCTACCAACTCTAGTTTCTACTTGTCTGCTCACTTTTACGTTGATTGTAACGAGTTTTCAAATAAATCCACAGCGCGGCCATTTCTAGTTTCCACGTCACGTTATACCCTCTTTGTTTGAAAAAAGAATGATCTATTTTATTTTATTTTAATTTATTTAAAAATAATATTTTTTTTGAAAATATTTTAATTTTAACTTTTTACTTGATATGTTTAATATTATAATATTAAAAAAATATTATAGTATATTTGACATAAATTTAATTTATGATCATAAGATTAAAAAATCTTCTTAAATTTCGTACTAAATCAAACTAGATCGTTATTTTTTAAACGATGAGAGTAACTTATTTGGTCAAATTTTTTTTAAAAATAATTTTTAATGGAAAGCAATTTATATTCGGTCAATAAATTTTAGTACTTAATATTTTTGAGCAGGAGTTAGAATTTGATCAATTTTAAAGTATATTTTTCTAATTATTTTCAAAAACGTATTTTATAGAATTTCTTTTTAACTTCTGAAAAAACAAATATTGGTATTTCATAACAATTATTTTCTCATAAAATTTTTTATTAAACAACTCATTTTTTTAAAAATGAACACTTTAAAAATTGTTTGATTAAATAGGCTATAAAATAACAATTACTCACTGTTTACGTGGGATTTTTTTACCCCATTCGACACACAAGGGAACCATATGAATTTCTATTATACATGAGAGACTAAGGAAATAGCTGAAGCAAATAACTGTTGTTGGATGACATGTCTGCTTCAGCTGCTTATTTAAGCAGCAATCTTAAAGATATCTGCCGATTAACATATCTGATTTAACTGCTTGATTTTATTGTGTCGTTCCTATTAATTATTTTTTTAACTGTTTTAATTATGAATTTATTATATTACCCCGAATAAATTATTTTTCTTAAAATTAGTTGCCGATTAACGTGTTTGATTCAGTTGTTTGATTTTACAATATTATCCTTAATAAATCATTTTCCCAGCTACTGCAGCTATAAACAATTTAAAATATTTAAAAAGGCTAAGGAAACAGCTGAAGCAGACAACTGCTGAACGACATGTATGCTTTAGTTGTTTGCTTAAGCAATAGTCTTAAAGACAACTGTCGATAAACATGTCTATTTTCAACTGCTTGATTTTACTGTGTCGTTCCGATTAATTATAGGAGGTGCAAAAATCGAATCGATAAAAACGCTATTGGTTTACTGTTATTGGGTTATCGGAGTTTTAACGATTTTTTAAAAAAAAATTATTGGGTTATTGGTTCGATATCAGTTTTTAGTATTGGGTAAATCAATAACCCAATAAGATTATAGTAATTTACTATTTTACCACTTTGTAAATAGTAAATGTTAATAATTTAATAGTAATAGGACACTACAGAAATACTTTACCTATTTTAATCTTTACGGTAATTAAGTGATTAGTTATTCACTTTAGTATTTTAGTTTGTAATTAACTAATTATAACTTTTGCAGGTTTGTAAACATAGTCTTCGTACTCTATCTGTTTTTTATTAATGCAAATTTTCACTATCATTCTTATCGGATAAACTGAAAATCGAACCATTAGCGACTTAAAATCGATAAATCGAAAACCGATAAAAATTATTTTATTTGTTTCTTATCGATTTAGCATATTTTAAAACCGAAAACCAATAAATTCAACCGATAATATATAAAACTAAACCGAACCGACGGATGCACACCCGTAATTAATTATTTGTTCAACTGCTTCAATTATGAATTTACAATATTACTCCTCATAAATCATTTTTCTTAAAAGCAGTTGCCGATTGACGTGTCTGCTTTAGCTGTTTGATTTTACAATATTACCCATAATAAATCATTTTCCCAGCTATTGCAGCTATTAACAATTTAAAATATTTTAAAAAATAAATACAAATTTTGATTAACTCTCAAAATTTTATATGTGCAACATAAATTGAAACAAAATAAGTAACATATATTATTAATCGAGACAAAAATAACATATTATCCCGATAAATGATTTTTTTAACTGCTTCAGTTATGATTTCGCTATTATATAAAACTGTGATGACATGTCTGCATCAGCTGCTTGCTTAACCAAGCAGAACATCTATCAGTGTCACATAAATCGAGATCAATTTTTTTTTTAAAAAAAAATTAGTTGACTCTCGAAATTCGACATAATACTATAACTCATAAGAATTAACAACTAAAAATATTTAAAAATTATGTAACAAATTTGATTGACTTTCTGCTTTCATATGTGACATTTATGTTGGACCAGAAAGAGTAACTTATAGTGTTGCTTAAAAATGACGTAAAAATACTATAAGTCTTAATAAATTAACTATAAAAAATATTTAAGAATCAAATAAGAAAATTGGTTGAGTCTCTTAATTTCATATACTCCACGTAAATTGGAATAGAAGGAGTACCATATATTATTTAAAAATAACGTATAAAATACTATAAATTACAATAAATTAATAACTTAAAATATTTTATAAAAAAATACATATAAAAATTTGAGTGACTATCCAAATTTCATGTATATTACATAAACTGAAATAAAAGAATAATATATATTGATACTTAATATCTAGTTTAGTATAATGAAGTTATAGATGTACTAAGAAAATATTCTCATACATCCAACCCGGCTCGAGTTTTTAGCTCAATGGTCCTTTAATGTTTAGAGCAAATTAAATTAAATTAAGTTGTCTTATTGTTATACGTTGCGGGGCTGTTTTGCTATTATTCTAATATGAAAATTAAAATAATCTTATTTTGAACCAAACAGGTCCTGATTACATTTACAAAATTGAGCATTTTCCATTCTACAGGCCTTTTTCCCCTTTCAATTTTGTAGTCATCCTCTTATTTAAACTTCTTATGTTACGTAATTAGTGCTTTAATTGGAGGCAAAAGATGAATTGGAGAAGAAAATCTCTATCCAAATCATTTCTTACTCTCTAGTCAAAGACGTGAAACATGTGACATTTTTGTTAATTCTAATGGAACATTTTGATCTTCTGTCAGCTTGATTCTTGAATGGATCAAAAAATACTTAATCTTTGTAAAATTTTTATTATGTTTATATTCAATAATACAGTATTCCGTTATTCCTTTTCCGCCCCTGGTTTAATATATGATACCATTTAGTTAGGTGTGAAATTTAAGAAATAAGAAAATATTTAGTTATATTTATCAAATGCCCCTTATTAAACTCACTTTAATATTAGTGAAATTTCATAAATGAGATATACACAGATCTTATCATTACCTTGTGAAAGTAGAAAGATTGTTTTCGCAAGATTTTCGGTTCAAGTGCAACAAATTACAATCTAAAAAGAAGAAAATATAGCAAATAATAAGGAATACTACAAAGTAGCCAAAATAATAATAAAATCATGTGATAATCGAAATACCACAAACAACATACTAAGGTAGTTATTATTAAAAAAATATAAATAATGGTGAAAATAAAAACACGAACTACAATAATACAACTAGCGATAACACTATATTATCCACTACTATTCTACCATAATACATGTCATCTATCTAGGGCCATATCTTAGGTAATCTTAACTTGTGTCATATTTTATCTTATCACCTCTACTATTACTTCTTCAATCTACCTTTGACTCTCTTCGTACACTCTGTAATCAACCTCTTACTTCTTCTAGTTGATGCATCTATGCATCATCTCACTTTCGCTTTCCTCATCTTGTCCACGATGGAGACTACAACCACCTTATCCCAAATATCCTCATTTTTAGTCTTATCGTTCTTAGTATGATCAATATTCACCTCAAATAAAAACATATGACATTCTTTTTAGATCATTGCTACAAAAATTAGGATAGATAATATTCCTTTTTAGTTATCATATTATATTTTTGAGAATTAATTAATACATTAATTTAAATATTCGAAAATTGTACAAAAATAATAATTTCTTTTATATATCAATATCATAAAAAATGACATTAATCAGAATTTATATTATTTGATTTTTAGAAAGAAAATATAGAGGCGAAGAGGAAGTAATATAATTTCTAGTTATAAAAACTGAAATTTAAGGGAAAAACTCGGTAATCCCCAAAGAGTAAAGAGACAAACTTACCCTTCCATTATTTTAAATTTGAAATTCTACTGTGTCAAAAATAATTCAAACTCACCCTCACCGTTGTTCGTTCCTCATTTCTCACTCCTCCATCTTGCTTCGTCTTTGTCTTAAAGAAGAAGAAATGAAGTTTCACATATCTATACTAATACAATAATAATAGCAATAACAACTTACACACAGACACACAGTGAAGCTGAGTCAACAAAACCATTGAAGTTTCTCCATTACATTTTTCCTTCATCCATTCAAATGTCTCTACTGCAAACGCAGCCACAAGCGCGTCTATATTCATAGACACGCTTAAGCTTAAGCTTCAGCTTGGTTGTTAATGGCATCATCATCCAGAGGGAGAAGTAGTTCACCATTTCACTACCGTAAATCTTCAACTCCTTACTCTTCATCTTCTTCATCTTCATCTTCAATCATGAACGGTCGGGCACTTCCACGATCATATTCCTCGTCAACGACGTCGTTTTATGGCTCTGGGAATAGCTACAACTCCAGATCCATGACTCCAAGTCACAGTCGTTCCGATTCGGCGTACTCACAAGGTTATGAAAATCGCACGCCGGTGAGTTATCCATCGGAAGCAGAGTTGATTGATGAACCAGCTGATGTGTCTAGATCCGGAGATAGTATTTCTGTGACGGTTAGGTTTCGGCCAATGAGGTCAGTTTTCTGGATCTGCTTCAACTAATTTTAGATGTATGTACAGTACAACTTTAGGGGACAATGTAGTAAGTATTTGAATTGCTGTAATTATGGTGACAGTGAACGTGAATATCACAAGGGCGATGAAATTGCCTGGTATGCAGATGGTAGTAAAACTGTGCGGAACGAGTATAATCCAGCTACTGCCTATGCATTTGGTACAATTCGAGACTCTTTTGGGTGTCATATTCTCCTAGATTAGTTCGGGAATAATGTTAAATTTATGGGTGGTTTGGAAAATATTTACTTAGCAATTACATTTTCCTTTAAGATCATATATTTATTTTGGTAATGTTTGCTTCGATACTGGATAGATAGAGTGTTTGGACCTCAAACAAGTACCCTGGATGTTTATGAAGTTGCTGCTCAACCTGTGGTTAGGGCTGCAATGGAAGGCATACATGGTATGTTTTCAGGGACTGAGTTGTTTTCAGTTATGTGTGACACATTGTGCTGTCTGATTTAATTGCAATGATCTGTTATTTTTTGTATTTTGACATGAGACCTGCTGATTCTGCAGGCACAGTATTTGCTTATGGAGTTACAAGTAGTGGAAAGACGCACACTATGCATGTAAGTTAATTTTCCTTTATGTTGCATCTTTTTTCCTTGAATTGAAAGAGAGTTCACTGGCTCAGTTACATTGCCAATGAAACTGTCTAGGAACTTTTGGTCATTAACTATTGACAAAGCTGCTGCCCTGTAATACTGCATTATCTTTATTTTTGTTGCATTGTTTTTTTAAACTTGATGATTGAATTTTAATTTCTTGCTTCATTTCCTCCTTTGCTAAATGAAATTGTTTTTCTCCTCCCCCATCCCCACTCCGCCCAAGTGCACAAGTTATTGTTATCTGAATGTTAATTTTTGGGATTTTGCTTTCAACAGGGAGATCATAATTCTCCAGGCATAATTCATTTGGCGATAAAGGATGTTTTTAGCATCATTCAAGATGTAAGTAAGCTCGAAGTTACCTCATTCTGAAAATTTGTTGTTGCATTTTTTTGTTTAGCATGACGCCTTAGAGAAATATGGCATTGTTCAATTTCCTCAATAATCCTTCCATGAGGATTGAAGAACCGTGCTTGTTTCAAGTACTAATTGATTATTCCACCAGAGGTGTGACCTACTCTTAAAATTTTCAGACTCCTGGACGCGAATTCTTACTTCGGGTGTCATATATTGAAATCTACAATGAGGTTAGTATGGTGCACATCTATGGATATTTTCACATTCAATGCAGTGACATTGATTAGAAAGAGTAACAACCATTATGCTTTGCGCGGTTGTTCCGCATATATAAGTTTGTTCTGATGCTACATGTGATTAGATTTTGAGCTCATGTCCGTCATAGCTGCATCATAAACTTCTCCATACAAAGTGAAATACTGTTGAGTGTATTCTTAGCATTCGTCTTTATAAACTTGTCACTTCTAGACATTTCTAACTTTCTCATATCATTTTTTACCAGAAGTAATTTGTGTGCTCTCCGTATTTATGATGTCAGGTTATCAATGACTTGCTGGACCCTACTGGCCAAAATTTGCGTGTCAGGGAAGATGCACAGGTTTTTGTGTTAATAAGACTTGCTTTATAGGGTCATTTGGCAAGGCTTTTTCTATTTGTTTCTAAAAAGCTAGTTTTCCAAGTTATGATTATGGTCATTTTGATGTTTCTTTCTACATTTTTGTTAGAAGATGAGAATATTGTTTCATATGAGGGATCTGGATGTAGCGCTGTACCTATAGACGATCATTTAAGAAAATAACAGAAAACAATTGCACAAAATAAATGATGTCTCTGAACTGATCGTCACAAGCTTGTGAGTAAATTTAGCTTGTACTGTTGTACACCTCATAAATATCTTGAGTCGCTAATAAACCCTGAAAGTGAATCAAGAAACAAACTGAAGCTAACATTGTTAGATTTAGGATGTTAGCTCCATATTGTTCATTTCATCACCTAAGCTATAGTTCCTATGGTTTCCTCTAGCTTTTCTACCAAGATATAAGGTTTAGGATGTTTGTTCAAACTGGTTTGTCACCACCTAAGCAACAGATCCTGAGTTTTCCTCTCTATTTTTCTTGTAACAGATGTTTATGCTGCTGTTTATAGTTGATTCTAGTATTAAGGTATAGTTCTTGATATTCCATGCATAACATTAATGTGCAGGGCACTTATGTTGAGGGTATAAAGGAGGAAGTTGTTTTATCACCCGGCCATGCTCTTTCATTCATTGCTGCTGGGGAAGGTATATGTCCCAATTCTTTCTCTCCAAACCTGTTGTTGATGGCCAAGGCCATGTTACTGACAATTTATACGGATTTTTATCTTTTGTCTTGCAGAGCACCGTCATGTTGGTTCAAATAATTTCAATTTGTTCAGTAGCCGCAGTCACACAATATTTTCTTTGGTAAGTAGCTCAAGATGGTTCATTGTTATATAATTGCTTTGTTCAACCTGGAATGCTGCTAAGTTACTGTTGAGAACTATGTGAATTATCCCTGTGGATCTGACAATTAAGTGGCTGTTAATTTAAATTGGGGTGCTAACTTGATTATCTGCTTTGGGAACTCTTTTTGGAGACTGGATATATTTCATCAGAAGGCTATGCAAGCAATTTTTAAAGCTTATAAGGAGATTAAATTACAGATCTTTTGGTTTGTTGTGGACATTCCATTTCTCTGGAATTTCCATCATGGTTATTTATATAGCTTATACTATCTATTACTCTAATTGTATCGGGTTTGCGGTCATAATCTTCAGTTTGGTTACTTTATAGTTCTCCCTCCCTGCTTAAAATTTTCAACACTCACATTGTGCTTGGTTTTGGTAGTCCTATCTTATTATGTCCACTTCCTTGCGCATTTTGCAGATGATTGAAAGTAGTGCCCATGGTGATGAGTATGATGGAGTGATCTTCTCACAGCTCGTATGACTACTTGCACTGTTTGTTCAGTATTCAAATGTCAACACTTACATTATGGCATCTAACTCTTTTTCTGTTTTTGTGCCTTAGAACCTGATTGATTTAGCAGGGTCTGAGAGCTCTAAAACTGAAACCACGGGATTACGGAGAAAGGAAGGATCATACATAAACAAAAGTCTGCTGACTCTAGGAACTGTAAGTACTTTAAGCAATCCAATGTTGACCATTTCTATGATGGTTCCCTACAATAATTGTATAATTGCATATTTGACATGATTCAGTTTCTCGTCCTTGCTTAGCACAATGATTGACATATCACTTTTCAGGCTGTGCTAAAGATTATAATAATCTGACTGTAAAGTTGATGCATTGATTGTGCTCTCCTGTATTAGGTCATCGGAAAACTAAGTGAGGGGAAGGCATGTCATGTTCCTTATCGAGATTCTAAACTTACTCGCCTACTCCAATCGTCGCTGAGTGGACATGGACTTGTTTCTGTAAGTATGATGAGTGCATACAAGGAGTTCTATTTAATCTTCATATATTTATTCAACTCATATCTTTTATTTATTCAACTTCAATTATATGCAGTTGTCATCTGTAGCCTCTTAGCTCCCCATTCTTTTTCTTTTGAATAAATAATGAGGCACACCCTTGCCATCTGACATTCCTGGTGCTTGCTGTGACATTGATTGCTTCATAGATATGATGGCTAATTTCTCCCTTTTTTATTATCTGCAGCTCATATGTACTGTTACTCCTGCTTCAAGCAATATGGAGGAAACACATAATACGTTAAAGTTTGCAAGTAGGGCTAAACATGTTGAAATTTATGCATCACGCAACCAGGTTTGCCCTTTTTGCATTGCCTCTGTTCTGTAGAATTGTGTTGGTTTCTTTAAAGGATGTATGGGGCAGCAAAAAGATTGAACGAGTCTCTCAATGGATTGAAATGACTTTCAAAAGCTTTCAATAATTTTATTAAGCATTGAGGGGGGCTCTAAATAGCCAATATATAATACAAAATCTGCACAAGTTGAAATTTAAAGTAACCTAAAATATCTCAACAACTCAAACGACCTAACTAAAATTTGAAATTTAAATTTATCTTAAACTAAACAAATTATTTTGCTAAAACTAGTGCAGTAATCAAAAGCAAATTTCAACACTCCTGCTTTGCTTTAGTTACTGCAATTTAAAATATTGCTCCTCAATTTTTGCTCTAGATGCTGAATTAAGGAACTTTGGATGAACTAATGCGAATGGGTGTAAGCTTCGCTATTCGAAAACACCCAATGCTGACCGGACAGAACAAAATCTTGAATTCTCGGGTTTCCTTTGTTTTTTTGGTTATTTTTGAATTTGCACATTTTTGGATATTGGTCTCGTTTTCTTCTTTTGATTTTGTACTTCAAAAACACCATCCATGACATTGTCATGTGTAGAAGTTCTTTTAAAAGTGCTTTTATTTGAACAATTGTAGGATTTGTAAAGTGTTGTTGTAAGTATTTTTCTTCCATCACAACACATATAACATATGTTATAAAAATATGATTTCATTTTCACTGAACAAATTTGATAGTTTGTGCCAATGAAAATTTTTGGGGCATTCAAGGAGAGACTGTTGTTGGCCATTTTTATGTTAAAAATTGGTTCAAAAAGCTTGTGCGTTGAAAAAAGCACGGGTTGAAAATAGCCCTGATGGATTAAAATGGTTGAAAAATAGCCCTTGTGGGTTAAAAGTAGCCCTAACGGGTTAAAAAGATAGCCCTGGCGGGTTAAAAGGGTAGCCCTTATGCGTTAAAAATGATATGGTAGTTCTTTGGAAGAACTCACAAATCCCATAAGATCATGAGGCTTTGATACCACTGTTAGTTTTTTTAAAAGGATGAATGAGGCAACAAAAAAATTGAAAGAGTCTCTCAATGGGTTGAAATGACTTTCAAAAGCTTTCAACAATTTTATTAAGCATTGAGGGGCTCTAAATAGCCAATATAAAATACAAAATTTGCATAATTTGAAATTTAAAATAACCTAAAATATCTCAACAACTCAAACAACCTAACTAAAATTCAAAATTCAAATTTATCTTAACCTAAGCTTATTTTGCTAAAAACTAGTGCAGTAACTAACAACAAATTTGAACAAATTGCAATAGAGAAGGCTGACAGTTCGATACATAATTGTTTCAGATAATCGATGAGAAGTCTTTGATTAAGAAATATCAGAGGGAAATATCATGTCTGAAACAAGAGCTTGATCAGCTAAGAAGGGGCATGCTTGTAGGTGTCAATCATGAAGAAGTTTTGAACTTGAGACAGCAGGTATGATTTAAAGTTAAATGATGTGTTACAGACTCTATAGGTAGATGTGATTGCTTCAAATTAACTGCATGTTTAGTATACGTACCCCATTAGCTTGTTTAGGGTGTTCTCTTTTAGCATGAATGGGTTCTGTACTGAATTACTTATTCTCGTTCATTTTACAGTTAGAAGAGGGACAAGTGAAAATGCAATCGAGATTGGAAGAGGAAGAGGAAGAGAAGGCAGCTCTACTTAGTCGGATACAGAGGCTAACTAAACTGATCCTTGTTTCTTCGAAGAATTCAACTCCTGGTTATTTCGGTGATGTTGCTGCTCAACAAAAAAGTCCTGCTTCTGAAGATGATGTAGGTTTCTCTTTGTCGTATTGTCGTATTGTCGTGAGTTGTTTTCTTCAATTCCAGTCTTTCTTTGCTTAGCCTCTTTCCATAGTTTCTGGATTTTAACCTAGATGATTGCTTTAAGATTCTGCAATTTGTTATGCACTGTCAAGGATGGTTTATTTAAGCATTGCTATATTCTCCATTCAACTAGCTCAACTCATTAATATTGGAATGAAATACAAAATATTCCCCTCATTTTTTCTTTTCCTTCCAGTTATTATTTGGACAGACATTCTCTGCCTTTATCTGATCCAAGATAGAACTCTTCTTTTGTGTATTGAAATCTTCTATTTTCGACCTTTCCTTCAGAAAATGGACAGTTCTATTAACACAGAGAGCGAGAATCAGAAAGACCCTTTGTCAGACAGTTCTGATTTAAAACACAAAAGATCCTCTAGCAAGTGGAATGATGATATATCACAGGCTGGAAGTGCGATCACTGAATTGACGGAGATGGGTGAACTTCTCGGTGGTTCTTCCTGTGGTTCAAAGCTTCCCATAGTATGTTGTCGCTGCTTTCTCTTTGTTTCACAATTTAAAAACTTCAAGTGGAGGCTGCTTATTAAGTTGTTCGTAATTTTATTTGCCAATTGAGTGCATGAGAGTCTTAATCCTTTTCACGGACTTGAAACATTTGCAAGTCAACATTTGCAGTTGGTCTTATTCATTAAGGTGAATTTATTCTACTGAAAAATGCAATTTCTAAGACAAAGTTCTGAGGTCTACGGAAGCTTTAAGCCCAAAAGTGCAATTCAGGCACACATTGTGCAAATGGGGGAAAAAAGATCAAAATAATATTTGGGAAGCAACTGCAGTTAACTTAATGCTTAAACAATATTATAAGGGCAAGTGGATAGAAATGTATGAACAAAACTATGCCTATAAAGTTCAGAACTCATTTTGATATTTGGTTAGATTAAAATAAACCAAATGATGCAAATTTAAGTTTATAATGCAGTTTTTTCCTTACTTTCTAATAAGTAATACCAAACTTCTTGAATACAACAACATACCCAGTGAAATCCCACAAGTGGGGTTTGGACCAAACTTCTTGAATAATTTTCATAATCATCCATTAAGTTTCCTTAATAATTAAAATATTGAGTTGCTTTTATATTTGCCTACAGTGCCGCCCTCCAGAAAGCATGGCTTTGACTCTGAGGCGCGTGCCTTAGCATTTTGGTGCATGTACTGAAGCACCACCTAATCAATATGAAATGCTTAACATTTGATGCACCTAGCTTAAGGGCTTATGTGCCTCAACCACGTATTTCGCCAATAAATGCCAACCAAGATTATTTTCATTGTCCAGAATTTGACATTAGCTATTTACATATCTTGCTGAAGTTTCAAATTCAACAAACATCGATCCAGATATGACATTTGAATACTCTTTACAATTTTGTATCAGGATTGAGAAGTTGTGTGGTTCTGTAGCTATATGATAGTTTTCTTATAGGCAATCATGTTTGCCCAGTGGAAATTGGTCTTTGGATAAAGAATGGGATAAGGACAGTTTATAAACCATGCCTCCCTTGTTAGGAATTTGGATTAGTTTTGTGAGGGGGTACGACCGCTTACTCATGTTGGGCGTTGGACTGCTTGGATCAGAATCCCACGGATGAGACACGAAAAAACTATTTTGTACTTTCTACCTTGGCCTTAGCATTCACCGCAGCTTATGCCATTTCACTCACCACCTTAAGCTTGATTGATCATCATCTGTCATCCTTCGTCTTACCTAAATTTGTTTGTTATTTCTTTTTCTTCAATAATAATAATTATCTACACAATAAGCATATTTTCAAAAGAAATTTACAAACACATGTCATCTACATAGTACATACCAATCTATTATACAATTTAATCAAATTACAATTTCCTAGGACCCAATTTATATAGCTGATCTCAACTAGCTTTGATTGATTGGTTGATATTCCACAATCCCCTCTGTCCCTAATCCGTTCACTATCTCACTCGTTAGTGATTCCTTCACTATGATCTAATATAATGTTACAATCCAGTTTTGATCCTTCACTTGACTAAATGACCCTATGGGTTCGGGCAAATGCTTATTTGCTTCTATCTAAAGTCAGTATAGCTGGAACATCTCTAGTCCTTTGATGTGTTGAGCAAACTGTGTATGGGGCAACATGATGATTTTGTCTGTTCTGCTTGAATTCAGGAAGGCATCTCAATGTCAGATGAAATGGACCTCCTGGCTGAGCAAGTTAAGATGCTTAGCGGAGAGATTGCATTCAGCAGCAGTACATTGAAGCGGTTGATGGAGCAATCTGTAAATGATCCCGAGAGTTCAAGAAATCAAGTATATATTCTGTTATTATTCTTTTTCAATCTTCTAAACAATTTGATGGTTAAGTTGTATGGGACAATGATTTGTTTGTATGCTATAACCTGCTGCACGTAATTAGGGTCTCTTGTAGATTTCCTTCCAAAAGGCAGTCTTTTTACTCTTATACTGTTGGATATAAATTTATCATTTGATTTTTACGATAAAATTCTACATTCTGTCTTTCTTAAGTTTTGAACTTATTCTCTTCTAGTGTCATTACCTTAATGATAAAGCATCTCCAGTGCCCGGCTTTTTATGTCATAATTGCAGGAAGTAGAGTTGTATTCTCAATAAATGTCCTGTTCTTCCTTATACAAGGCAGCTGTATGAATGGAAGTTACTTTTTGGTTTATATTGTCTATGTAATTGTGTATTAGTGTTTAGGATCAGGATTTACTTATGCTAACCCCTATGACAGATTGAAAATTTGGAGTGCGAAATTCAAGAAAAGAGAAATCAAATGAGGATGCTGGAACAGCGCATTGTTGAAAACAGTGAAGCGTCAGTTTCAAAAGCATCATTAGTTGAAATGCAGCAGGTGACCTCGTGTTATCCTTTTCAGCCTCATTGATTTTATTTTTTTCTTTTCAAATTTGTGTCTCATATTTCTGTCTTTTAGCAGACTCTGATGAAATTGATGACACAGTATAGTCAGACGGGCTTTGAGCTTGAGGTTTGTATCAGATATGAGTTTATTGATGCCTTTTTCCCTTTTTAGAAAAGACAGAAGACAAATCCAAGAAATTCGTCATTGTTGTCATGATCTCAGTTTTGCTCTCACTATTTCAAGCTGTTTACAAATTGATTCTCTGATGCAGATAAAATCAGCGGACAATAGGATTCTTCAGGAGGAGCTGCAAAACAAGGTCAGATAGCAGTGTGATTAGTCTTCACTGCAAATCAAGTATTTGTTAGTGCTATTCGTCGGCCTTGTATTAAATTTCAAGCTAGTCGTTATTTTTTCCTTAAGAGTAATGTGGTTGTTATCTATTTGTGTTTCCAGTGTTCAGAGAACAAGGAATTGCAGGAAAAGATACATCATCTTGAGCAGCAGCTGGTTGCAATCAAGGCTGAAAAGTCATACCCATCATTGGAACAGCATGTATCTGCTGAATATGTTGATGAACTGAGAAAGAAAATTCAGTCCCAGGTGATTTTTATATCATTTTTCTAGCAATAGACGGTGTCTGTATATTTATCTATGGACTTGAGTGGACTGGTGGTTACCTGTGGAACAAATTTTAGTGTCCATTTCTAGTGTTTAGGTAGGTGGGAGCATCCGAAGCCTTATGCCAAGCTCCTGACAGTATATGTCACATTGGTCTTTGATGTGATGAACATACTTCTTTTCTTTTCTTAATATATTTCCCTGTAGGTGCTCTCTCTTCGGTGCCATATCAATAATTTAATTAAAGAAAAGTTACAAAGGAGGGATCATGTGAACCTGTGATTCCTCCAGTCTAGATATGTCACAACTACTGACCTCCTTGCATCAAAATGAATTCAAGTTAACGCTAACAATTTTCACATGATATTCCTTGTGTCATTGTTCTCTGGTGTGACATTATTATTCATTGTATAACAATCCCTTTAATATTATTCACCACAGAAACAATTCCTTTTTGAGACGAGGGTTTCCAGGAAATAACCTCTCTACCTTTGAGGTAGTGGTAAGGTCTGCGTACATTCTATCCTCCCCAGACCCCACTTGTGGGATTTCACTCGGTATGTTGTTGTACAGAAACAATTCCTACATGTAATACCTGTGTGAAACTAAACAATCCTTAAAGGTCATAAGAATG
>JBCEWC010004422.1:0-10249 GCA_038996855.1 Solanum aculeatissimum | reverse complement strand
TTATTAGAACTCACTGTATGTGACTCCGCCAATGTAACTAGTTGAGAACCTTATTCATTCATGCTTTGGATCTTATTCATCCCTTTAATATTATTCACCACAGAAACAATTCCTACATATAATACCTGTGTGAAACTAAACAATCCTTAAAGGTCATAAGAATGTTATTAGAACTCACTGTATGTGACTCCGCCAATGTAACTAGTTGAGAACCTTATTCATTCATGCTTTGGATCTTATTGAGATTAGGATCTAAAACATGATGATATGTTGAGACCAAAAAATTTTCTGAGATATGTTCGTCAGAGGAATTTCAATGGTCTGATTAATGGAGGATCTATCAGGGGTACCTGTTTCTTCTTTCTTTCCTCATCAAATGCTTTATGCTTTTCTGGTGTGAAGTTTGTTTCAAATCTTTGTTGTGATTAGCTATCTGCAATTTTTCTGTTTCCATGTAATAATAGTTAGAAGTCTTTGATTCTGTTAGTTGTATACATGCCAATTATCAGATTGGATCTTTCTAACTATTTCATATGATGTCATGCATATTTTTTCCTTCTTCACCTTACAGTCACATTTTTAACATTGCATTTGATCTGGATGAGTTTGTATCACAGATTTTATATATTGTTTTGCAATTTGAGCAGGATATTGAGAATGGTAAACTAAAGCTAGAACATGTCCAGATCGTAGAGGAAAACAGTGGGTTACATGTACAGAACCAGAAATTGTCGGAGGAAGCTTTGTATGCAAAAGAATTAGCATCTGCTGCTGCTGTTGAGCTTAAAAACTTAGCTGGTGAAGTCACCAAGCTCTCGCTACAGAATGGAAAACTAGAAAAAGAGTTGTTGGCTGCTCGAGAGATGTTGAACTCTCGAAGTTCGATTGCACAAACAGGTAATGTTGGAAGCCGAAAGCATGGTGAAAATGTACGACCAGGGCGTAGAGGTCGTATCTCTGGCAGAGGAAGTGAAATTCCTGGAGTGATTCATGATGACTTCGACACATGGGACCTAGATCCTGAAGATTTAAGGATGGAGTTGCAAGCCAGAAAACAGCGAGAGGCAGCTCTGGAGGCTGTCTTGGCTGAGAAGGAAGTTGTGGAAGATGAGTATAGGAAGAAAGTTGAAGAGGGAAAGAAAAGGGAGGCAGCCTTGGAAAACGATTTAGCAAATATGTGGGTGCTTGTTGCTCAGCTGAAGAAAGAAACTGGTGCTAGGCAAGATCCAAAGCTGGCAGCTGAAAGGCAGAATGTAGAAGACAGTCTGAATGATGTAAAAATCAATGATATCAACCACAAGGAGCCGATCCTTGCTGATAGCCTAGCCGTGAATCATACAACTGTCATCGCCGAGGCTCCCAAGGAAGAACCACTTGTTGCCCGCTTGAAGGTAATTTTGATATCATTTTCTTCACTTGTCTGCATCGATATTTACACACTTGTATGTGTTTGTACGTATTAGTGTCTTTCATCTTAACTAAATGTTCTCCTTTTATATGTTTAGTTACAGATATCCTGGCATTCCACAGGGTACTAATTCTGAAATGTTGCATAGAATCAAAAATAGGAGCAGCAATGTTAGCTTATTTCTTTACTGGTTCTGTATGACAATCTTTCTGCCCTTTTATGCTACTCCATTCCTCTTATCTGACACTTCCCCAGTAGTCATGATGTTTCATTGATTTGTACATTTTATTTGTGGCGGTGGAGAAAGTAGGAAGTGGCACTTGGAAGTTAGTTTGATTAGGAAAAACACAAATAATTATAGAATTTTAAGTAAACAAATGACTGATTTTGTGAAATGCTTCTTTATGTGCCGTGGTTACTTCAAAAATCCAAAAGTTCTATGATCTTCTAATCCTGTTCCTCCAGGCCCGAATGCAAGAGATGAAGGAAAAGGAACACAGATACTTGGGGAACGGTGATGCAAATTCACATGTATGTAAAGTGTGTTTTGAATCACCCACTGCTGCAATGCTTCTTCCATGCCGCCATTTTTGCTGTAAGTCTCCTTTTTCATTCTAGGCTCGTTATTTCTCATCTCTCCCTATACGAGCTGTTCCAATGTCATGAATTTTGCAGTGTGCAAGTCTTGTTCCCTTGCCTGCTTCGAGTGTCCCATATGTCGGACAAAAATTGTGGATAGGATTTTTGCATTTACTTAACATTGTTTTGCAAGCTATGATTATGGTGAAGAGAAAGGTGATTGCTGATCCTCATACTTCCTTCCGTCTTACAGTTCACATTGTGAAATTAATTTTGAACCAATTGAAACTTCTTACTTTCTTCCATCTTTCATTTACTGCAGGGTTTCATTGTCAACTCACCATTTCAGTGTCATTCTTTAATTAGTTCACTTGTAACCTTATAATATGTCATTTTCCCTCAAAACTGTAAAATTAGACCCCCAAAAGAACTGCAGGAAAGAAAGTAAATGAGTAAAATCTGAAGGTTTCAGGGAGTTGCTGTGGCATATTTATTTTGATCTCTTAACCTTCAGCTGCAATGTATAGAACAATACAAACTACCATTTAGTATTTGTATATTCTAGATAAATGGTTAATTGTTTTTGGCTGTCTTTATACTTTATATATCTCGAATGTCGACTAATTTGGCGGCTGGTGCTTTCAACAGCTTCCTGTTTCATCAGATCAAATTCTAATTTGTACCAAGTTAAATATACATCCGTTGTGAACCCAAGTTTTTACATTATCCAACTTATCTGGTATAATTTTTTTTCCCCAGGTTATCATAATAACAAACTAGCTATGGAAAGTTGTGTGGTTATAATTCCTTAAAAACTGAATAAAAGCAAAACAGTCTTTTCAAATTTCCGGTAGTTAAAAATGAAAATCTCTTATAAATAACATAAAATTAAAAATTGTTATAAATACATTAATGTGGATGTTTCTTGTGTAATTCTTCTTGAAGTTCATGCACTAAATGAATGAATGTCATTTAAGTCTTGTAACTTGAAAAGACATTCCTGTAGTATAAATAGACAGTAAACAATATGATTAAATATATACGGAAGAAAGAAATAGAAAGCACTCTCTCATTCCTCATATTTAAATATTTTGCTTTATATTATCCTTATATTACTTAATATTTTACAATACGTTATTAACACGAGTTTCTAATCAATTGAGATTTACTTAAATTAGAGTTATTTTTTCTTAAAAGTTAATCAATTTTCTTTCTGACTTAGCTTTCATCATGTCGAATTTGTCAAAACTTGAATTTGTGGTACTTGGCATTTCTAGAAAGACCTATTTCTTAAGATTTTTCATTATTCATTTATCGTCCCAATTCAAGCCTACTCATCAAAGAGTCACTATCCCAGCAAATGTTCCTAAAAAATTTCTAGCACAATTTTAATTTCATATAACATTCATTTCAACTTCACACTTATAATGTCACAATAAACACTTTCAACAATGACATAATTCATTTGTCAATACTTAAGCCAACCTAAGGGATAACCAAATCTCAAACACAAAAATCACCACAATTCAATCAACTATCTCAATTACAAAAGACAACATCATCAACTATCATTACTCAAGTACTCAAGCAACACCAACAATCATATGAAGTCACAAGTCAAGTTTTCACACATTATCATATAACTATTTTGTTGCCCCATTGTATCTTTTAGGTCATTTCATGGGTCATTCACCTACTTTCAAATCCCCATTACTCCCCAAGACACACAAAAAAATAAAATAAAATACAAGGTTCAATTAAACTCAACAAGGTTTAGGAATCCACTTGTCTTGATAAAGCCAAACAATCAATCCAACGAGCATGTTTTGCCTTTCGATTTGAACTCGAAATACCACAATCTAATCAAAAATAGATTTGCAATCACATTCTAAGAATAATGACACCAAGATCAAGCAATTTAGAGAAAAGGACAAAATGGTCCAATAATTCGATACCGAGATTCGAGATCAAAATATGAGTTTTTAAATGAAAATGTTCCTCATGTAATTAGTAATCTATTGTTGAAAACCATTTAAAAAATAGAGCTTAAATGAGCTCATGATCACTATTTTTGTAAGAAAAAAAATCAAGTTCTGGAAAAATTCCCAATTTCCTCAATTGAAAATACCATTTTGAGGTTAAAATCAAGAAATAATCAATGGATAATAAAGAGGGAGGTTGACAAATACATTTTTCAATGAAATCTCCTAAAACAACTAACTGAGAATTGTCCAACCCGATCTCTCAAAGTTCAAAATGGAGGAAATTGCTAAAACTCGTGACCAAAGACCTAAAATCAGGTCTTTGATGTTGCTAAAGCGACACCCACAAGGGAGGCGGGCTTTGCAAAAGCAAAGACTGATCGCTTAAGCGACTTTCGCTTTTGCAAGCCCTGTCTCGCTTTAGTGATGGTCACTTAAGCAACCAAGCCATCACTAAAGCGAGGCCTGAGGAATAAAAAACATAGAAATTTCACAAATATAACATAAGCTCGGAATTAACCCTTGGAATTCATTCAAAACTCCGTGCACACAAATCATATATGCAACTCTACTAAAATTGACATTCTAGATTTAATAGAATCATCAAAAATTGAATTTGAGATCTCCTTAACCTGAAATCCCATAAGGCACAACTAAACTAACTTATGACATTTGAAATATCGGAACACTACCAGAATACCTAGAATTTACGACGAAACTCATTTTAGCACTAAGATCACCTTTCAAAATCAACGAAACTATCATAAATCCAATCCGAGCACCGAAACTCCAAATGTTGATCAAAGTCAAACCTAAGTCAAACTTTAACTCAATTTTCAACTTCGGACCTAAAATCCACATAACAACTCCAAATCTGATTCCAAAAACTCTCCTAGACCAATTCCCACATTTCAAAACTGATGGAATTGCTACAATTCTTTTCTGAGACTCGAATGTCCAGATGACTCAAATTTTAAAATTAGACAACTTAAGCCTTCAAAATATAATTCCTTAGCAAAAACTCAACTTTATATAATATTTTCAAAAATTAACTTTCAAAATTAATCAAACATGACTCAACACTGCTGTTGGGAGGGGTAAAATGATAATTTTGTCAAAATACCAAAAATGACTTTTAGGGTCATTACATCATCCACCACTAAAACCTATGTTCATCCTCGAACATTAAGCAAGGGACATACCTGAAATCTAAAAACAATGAGGGTAATGGATCCGTATATCAAACTCGATCTCCCAAGTAGCCTCTCCCATGGGTTGATGCCGCCACTGAGCCTTCACTACAACTATCTCCTTGGTCCTCAACTTTTTGAACTATCTGTCCAAAGTAGCTACATGTTCCTCCTTATAGGTCAAATCTTTACCCAACTCTACCAAATCGAGGGAAATCACATGTGACTCATCCAAAATGTAACATTGTAGCTTCGAGACATGAAACACCAGATGCACAGAGGATATACTAGGTTACAAAGAAAGTTTATAGGCCACCTCTCTCCCTCACTATAGGATCTCAAAAAGACCAATATACCTAGGGCTGAGCTTGTCTTTCTTCCTGAACCTCATGATACCTTTCATGGAAAAATTCTCAACCATACCCGATCACCCTCCATGAGCTCTAAGGATCAAACCCCCTATCAATATAAGTCTTCTGACAACTCTAGATTGTCAACATTGACTCTGAATCAATAACACCCACTCTATGACGTCTCTAAGCAAATCAGTGACTGGAGTATTCGCCGCCATCTAATCAAACCATCAAAAGGGATGATTACCCAATGATGAACTAGCTCATGGGCCAATCTGAACCAAAATTATCTAAAATACAACATCGTCCCCCAAATGAACCTTCTTTCCTCATAACCTCAAAGCAATGTTAAACTAATACCTAACAACACCAGTAGGGAATCTGAAACAACTACCACACACTCACAATGTACATATACTGCAACTGTACTTATCTTTCATCCTCGTAACATGGTTCCCTCCTAAGTTTAAGCTACACCAATCCAATCTTTAGACAATGAATAGTTATGAGAGACCCCAACAAATCTGACCCAAGAAAGATAACAATTAGGTGACCAACCAGTGAATGATACTTTCAAGCATAAACGACCTCTAATAAAAATGTCGAGATACTAGAAAAGTAGCTACGATAGTAGACAACTCCTGATAATGGCACAAATAGGTTCTAATGGTCCTTAGGGTCAATCACATATAGTTTAACAAATCCTCATCAACAAGATAACTACCAAGACTATCGAGAAATTACAATCCTCCATGCTAAGCCTCATACAAGCAGTCTCAATAATATTCATACTTGTGGGGTACTAAAATACCCTAATTACTAAAAATCCTCTTTTATCTAACTCAAAGTACTTCCTCTCTAGTGCTTACAGTCAAAACTTCTCTAATCATATGATATAACACCTTTATTTGCCCATGATTCCTTATTTATTTACCAACATAGCGTGAAACATACTCAACTTATTAAAATCTAACATATGCACCATAATCCAATAACTAAAATCTACAAATCTAATCTTAACAATATTTCATGACCTTATAAGTCATTTACTCATGCTTCAAGAATCATTAGTAGTACCAAAATTTCTTGGAATACATTGTCACTATCTGTAACTCTAAGTTATAGCTCCTCTCTTTTTCCAAATGAAGTACTACAATTCAAGTCTAATAACACTAATTTCAACCCTGATGGCACTTTTTCCACAGGCTACAACTATTTAATCAGAAACCAATCTCAACCACAAGCAACTACTCACATGATATGCCTCTGCCTCCATTCAAACACTTGTACCCTCATATCAAAACTTAATGAAACCCTTGATCACTTCAAGAATTCTATGTAACATAAGTGCGTAACCCTTATTTACCACCAAGCATCTACATAACTCATCACAACAGTCTACTTTCGTTTTCATCAACAAAGTAATATTCACCCAAATTCAAAGTCTTCAATAATAAGGACTGGACAATCTAACCTAACATAAAAATAGAGCCTCTCATATATCACTATCTACTATCCAACTCAAGACCAAATCTTCCAGTAATGGATAATCTTTCAAAACTCGGTGTGGGTCCAACCCATCTCACATTATTACATATGAAATTAAAGTAAAAAAAAAATCATACTTTCCTCAACTTCGAATCAAGGTTCTGTACATGTTATCTCATTTGTATCACAATTCTTAATTTATATCCACATATAATGCTGCTAGGATGTTCAAATGCTTAACTCATGCTCATGACCCAATCCTAAATGCTCAGCCCTTGATGCCCAAGGCTCTTGCACTTTTTTCCTCACCCATTTATTATTGTTATTTATTATCAAAACTTCACATCAAACTGCCTCTTACTTTATACCAAACTACTTAAATAAAAACTTCATTAAGCCCTCCTACAATCATAAGTAATAGAATCTACAATTGAAATCATGCATAAGTTCCTCTAAATGCTTAATAACCAATACATTCAGTCATTTATGCCTTGACCCAACGATTCCTTAATGAAACCAACTACTACGAATGCAGCTTACAATGAAGACCCAAATCCTAATTCACATCATGTAACCCAATCTCTTTTTTCGATCAACCTTAATTCATACCTTGAAGATTATATACCTTAGTTAGCCATCAATTACTTTTTTTATCGACCTCACCATCTCCAAAATGATCATACCTACTTAGGGTCACACTCACCCAAAATAAGATAGGGTCTGTGTAATACCTCCCACACGACTCAAAATGTTCTTATGATATAATTTTTGAATATCATAATTTTCATTTGATATTCATTTTCATAAGATAAAATTGTGTAGAAAAAGGGTCGCCTTCAAGTTTTAGGTCAACCATATTGAAAGATAATTTTTTAGTTGATTTTGTCTTAATCAAAAAATTGTGTGACCAATCCACATCACAGGTTGGGTTCTAGTCAGTACAAAAGTCGCCTAAACTCATTCCTAAATCAAAATGGGAAAAAATTAAACTTTGCACGAAATTGTATTGTACAGGACCAAGAGCGCGACACACCTCTGTTCCCCCACAGGTCAAATTCTTTTGAACTTTTCCAAAATTAAGTGAGGACAATTGAGACATATTTCAACATCTTTATAGATGAGAATCCTTGAAAATTCCAACCATTTTAGCCCTAGTTCACTCTCAAACTCTCCCAAAATCCTCCCCAAAATTCCTCAATCAAAGTCATTCAAGTTCCAAGGAATTCAAGTTTCTCCAGTATCAAGGTGATTCCTCAAGTCTTCTTCATCAAATTTCAAGGCTTTAAGGTATGTGGGTCTTTCATCGATGGATTCTTCCACCCATGGAGCCCAACTCTCTTTTCTAATGAAATTCTTGATTTTAAGGCTTAATTCTTCATGGGTATTTCTTATTATTTATTATGAGCATGATTTAAGTTTGATTTTATCAAGTATTGGTTTGATTATGCATAGACACCTATCAAGGGTTTATTATATGAGTTAATTTTGATTGTTAAAGCTATGCATGATATGGTATTATGAAGATTATGGATTTGAGATGAATTTCATGCTACCCAAACTAAGGATTTTACTATAATGATTGTGGGTTATTTTGAATGGTTTTAAATGATCTTGTTTTACCTCATTCATGTTCTAAACTCTTGAATTTCATGATTTTAAGATTCCATACATATACCCACTATGTTTTGACTAAGGTTAAATGACAAGCTTCTTATGTTGATGAAAGACTTATTATAAGATATGCAAGTTATAAATTTTATGAATGTTTAAGGGCTAATAAACATGCCATGAATCCATGAAAATGTTATGAAAGTTATGAATGATGTGAAACCCTTATGTGATGCTATGATGTGATGAATTTGATGAGCTTCTCCTATGGTACTACTATGAATTATGAAGATATGTATGATATGATTATGTATATGATTTAAGTATTTTGTGGGATGTTGACTTAGCATCAGGAGAACCTTGGTTGGTTGCCATTGTCCCTTAACTACGTTGCTATCATAGATTTATGAATTGTGTATTGCATGATTAACCTAAAAGGGTGGGGTTCCCATATGATACATGCATAAATAAAGTCTGAAAAGGGTAGAGTTCTCGTAAGGCATCTTGTTATATATATATATACACACACACACACACACACACACCAAAATGTGTAAAGTCCTCATAAGGCATTTGTAAAACTCTCTCCAAAATAGGGAAGTTCCTGCAAGGTGAGGGATGATTTACTTTGGAAAAGTAGACAACTCCTTGTCTAGTGTGGTGGAATCATAAAGATTCCATGTATTAGCTCGCATTGTCTTATTTGTCGATTACAGTCTCTTCCCACTGATGTGCTGTTGAAATATCACACTTTTGATGTTTAAAACTGAGGATTTTGTGTCTTCTCAAAGTGATGTTAGTAGATTTAATGTGTTTTTATATTTGTTTTTGTAGGATTATAGGGTTGGCATGATTTTTAGGCTAAGTGTGCCAAAATTTCAGATTTTGATGATCCACGGAACCCTTTACGGGTCGTGGAGGATTTCAGGGGCCGTAGAAAAGGTTTTGTAGCAAATTCTAGTGAAGGGAAATTTTCTGAACAAGACTCTATGAACAAGTATATGAGTCATAAAATATTGCACAAATTGTAGAGTTGAGGATATACCCTGAGTATTAAAAAGTAGAGAAGTACTGAAAGTTCATCAGATGAAACCTTTCATCAACTGTAGAATCCTTTATGGCCCGTAGATGGGTCTAGTAGAAGACCACTCCATCTTTGCAGAAGAGGAGCACAAAACCCCGATTATGAGCTATGGAACATTATACGACCCGTAAAAGATGCCCATAGAGCTTATCGACCCAGTTTTTCTATTTTTATTTGATTTTATATTTTAGACATTATAAATAGGTTTTTAGGTTATTTTTCGTGGAGGAGGACAGAGAGTTACCAGGAGTTCATAAATTTTAGGATTTTTAGAGAGAGAGAAATAATCTTTTGTGTTCTTGATTTGTACATGTGATTTTCTATTGAAGAGTTGGATTCCTCGTTCATAAATTCATTCGTGTAAGTGCTTAATTATGTTATGTATCATTGTCACGACCTGGATAGGAGGCCTAGATGTGACATGGTGAAAGAGGACTCGAAGACCCTCGATCAAGCCATCATAGCACCATTACACTCATCATCGGTTCGGAAACGCGGAAGCTAAAACATGTAGCACATAAGCTCTAAGGGTTTAGGGACTTGTGACTCAAGCTATG
>JBCEWC010004421.1:0-27379 GCA_038996855.1 Solanum aculeatissimum | reverse complement strand
TATTGTGAATATGACATGTTGAGAAAGGGAGATAATTGTGTCTTCATTTGCATGCATCCTCATACTGCATATCATGATATTTTGAGTAATTGTAACACTATTTTTAAAACCCTTGACCACGAGTTAGGTAGCAAGGCGACGGAAACATTTTGAATCTTATCATGAGTCCCTGACCACGCTTCCGCTAGGTGGCAGAGTAGTTGATATATTGTGATTGTGGTATATGGCCTGCGAGGTCCCCATGGGTCTCCTAGTCTGTGGAGCCTTGCTTGACGGGGGTGTATACGACAGACTGTGCGACGGTCTTGATACCACCTTGAATTGCATTGCATACCATCTCATTATACTACTTGTGGTTGCTTTGAATTGGCTTATTTGAGATTCTATGTTTACTTTATTCGCGCCGTTCTATATAAATTGGCAGCACCGATACTGAACTGATTTTCCTGTTGCATGTGGAAGCGTTCTTAGATTATTTCATAGTTTATTTAATTTCTGATTCCCAATCGGTTAAACCTACTGGATACATTTATGTGTACTCACCCCTACTTCTTTCTTTCCCCACATATTCCAGACAGGAATTTCCACGTAGTGGCTGATTCGTTCGAGTAGTTGGTTATCCAGATCTAGTGGTGAGATTCAGGGCTTCGAGTTACCATTAGATTTTATCTTAGTTGTGTAGTCTTTATTTCTATTCAAAGACTGAGATATACTGATTTTCATTAGTTTTTATGTTAGATGTTTTTTACACTCGTGACACCAGGTTTTGAGGTATATTTTTAAGTGGATGACTAATTATTGTTGGGTTTAGAATTAAGTGGCCTTTTAGTCATGACCCCATTTTGGGTCGTGACAGAAAAAGAAAAAATAATTTAGTTTTTGCATTGATTTTAAAATATTGGCCAAAAAAAAGAATTTTGATGTATGTTTTTTATTTGCAAGAATCATTTTCGTCAATGAGGAACCAAAGAATTCCAAATTTCTAGATTTTTTTTTCATCATACAAAATGGTACAATTTGAAAACTTCGATTCAGTAATTTTGATTTTTAATTTTTAACAATGTTATTTCCTATTCAGCAGATTTTCACCATATCAAATTAATTTGATATTTTAAATTTCAATTTTTGTTTGGGAAATACAAATTACTAGTTAATACTAGTTGTTTGACTTCAACATGTATATAATGGAGAATTATGATTCCGATAATTATAAAAAGGGAAAAAAACATCCCTATACAATTTAAGTCTTAAAATTACATTAATGTGTCACTGAAAAGTATTTACATCAAAATGTCAATACTTTTTTTTTTTCAAAAGTATACATCCATAGGAAAAACCCAAAATAAATAAATTAAAAAAACAATGAAAAAAATAAACAAAAACGGAACAAATTAAAAATTGGTGTTAATTGAGTGATTAGATTAATAAATGTTCATTATGTATGTCATACATTGAGAAAATGGGAAATTTAAAAGGAATTGTGTCAATTAATGTATTTCTATTAATGAATTGTTGGAATCTGCATACTCTTGAGATTTTTTTATTTTTTTGGGATTAGCTAACAACAGGTTCTTTTATTGTTTATGGGGAAAGGGCACAATGAATGCGGAAAGAGGTAGAAAAACAGAAAATTGAATAAGAAGAAGAAGTACAAATGGTCATAAAGTAATTCATTTTTTGGGTGTCTGCCTAATTTGTTCATTATTGTGGCAAAGAATTGTTAAGCACAAAAACTTTCTTATTGAGGTGGGCTTTCGTTTGATTTATGATTATGGAATGTGTCTCAATTTTAATTCAGCATGATGGTAAATGTGATGCAACAAGTATTGATTTTTTTTTGTTAGAATATTTTATTTAGTCCGATTTGTATATAATATCTAATACTAATAATAGTTACAGATTATTGTTTTTTTTTCAGATGTATGGTTCAATTTTTTGTAATAAATTTGATTTTATGAATAATTATTCTGCAACTATTATTTAGAATATAGTTCATTAAACAACCTGGTGAACACAAAATGGTTATAGTGTATGCGTTGAACTTAAGGGCTCCTTGTTTTTGTGGGATAGTGAGTATTTATTTGTAATATTGTTGACGAAGTTAGTCCCGTAATTAGTAACATAGTTGTTAAAAAAAATGATCTTTGAGTGTTAATTTGCTAAAAAAAATCGATTTAATAGTTTTTAGGTTTGTGTAGTTTATTTGGTGTTTTGTTAATGCGCTTTTTAAGATTCTTTTTGTTTGTTAAATTGTTTATCCAATTTATCCCTTGTTTGGTTAAACAATTGGTAAAAATACTTTTTATATTTAATGATGAGTGCTTCTTTGGTACCATAATTGATTTTTTCTTCCGATAATTTAATTGGTTCAGTATTAATTGATTATAACTTGATTGGTACTAAATTTGTTAACTGAAAATAATAACATTTAATGAATAACACAGGGAGGTATGTGGACTACAAAATTGAAGGAGTTATATTTGATACGATGAGTGAATTTGAAGGGTTGGTTGATACTATTGCTTCGCAAATAGGTGTGGACACAACGATTACTGAAATGGTGCTACAATATAAGGTTAACAATGAATCACCCCCCATACGGATCCATAACAATATGGGGGTTAAGGTATATTTGGACCAAAAAAGGTGCAATGTGGACTTCTTCTCCAAGTATCCATTGTGTGTAACGTGTGTCGATAGAGCTATGGAAATAATTTTGCACAAAGGGGTTGTGCAATCTAACACCCAATCGTATATCATTACGGATGCAATGTGTTTGACAGAAATTGAATCAGTAATAAATGAAGAGAACGAAAATGTAGAGGTAATCCACAACACTCAAATTGATAATGTTATGGTTAATCAAATTTACAAAAGCAAAAGCATTGTTGTAGAAGTCATGAGATGGTATACATTGTTGAGGGGATTCCAATTCACAGTTATAAGGTCAAGTCATACAAGGTATGTACCATTTTTTTTTATTAATTGATAATGAGAATTGAGTGTTTCGTTTTTTGTTTGTACAGTTGTTTGGTTATTTTTTAGATTTTTGTTTTGATTGTTTATTTGGTTATGAGATAAAATATTTGATTTAGCTGTTTTTTTATATTTTGATATTAAATTTAGTATGTCCAGATGTTTGATTTTATATTTGGATGTTGATTTGAATTTTTCTTTAAGTTTGTGGGAAGGTTGAATTACAACTTAATAAATTTGTTTGTTAACGTGATTATGACATACAAAATTTGATTGTATATGTGTATGTATTGGTCGGTGTTAAAATTTTATACCAATGTGACTTATCAATTTTTTTATGCCCAGTCCTTTGATGTCTATTTTGGTTGTTTTTTTTAAAATTAAATCTGTTTGTGCAAAAGTTGGAATAATAGTTGGTTGACATGGTTGATTTGAATACTTTGTAAAATTGTTACTGGTTAAAACGTAATACGTACAGTTGTTTGATTTGATTTGGTTGTTTTTTTGTTTTTTAAAAAAATGATTGGGTAATTGGTTACTGACATGTACTATTAAAGTTACAACTTGAAGTGCCCAACAAATGACTACACTTGGTTGTTTAAATCTTCATGTTTGAGTAATTCAGAAATGTTCAAAGTTCATAAATTTTGTGATACACATACATGGCCAGTGAAGGGTAGACTGATGTCGAAACGACAATGTAAAAGTAATGTGTTTGGTGAAATGTTGATAGCAAAATGTGGTGATCCCAAAATCAATTATACACCAAGTGAAATCAGAACAGACATGAAAAAGGGACATGGGATTACATTAAGTTATATGCAAACTTGGAGGGGTAGGCAAAAAGCTTTTGATATTCTACGAGAGGATCCAGCTAAGTCTTACGGGAAACTACCAACATATTTATATATATTGAAAAAAGCATATCCAGGAACAATAGTGGATTTAAGAAAAACAGAAGAAGGGTGATTTTTATATACATTCATAGCACTGGATGCATGCATAAGAGGCTGGGAGTACTGTAGGCCAATAGTGATCGTTGATGGAACACATATAAGATCACCATACGAAGGGACAATGTTGATTGCTAGCACTTTGAATCCCAATTGTGAGTTTTTTTAACTTCGTAAATTTTTTATTAAATTGATACCATAAATGATTTATTAACTGGTTCTGTTTAATTGTAGGTCATATATTGCCTCTAGCATATAGTGTTGTTGATTCTGAGAATGACAAATCGTGGAATCGATTCTTCCAATGTTTCAAATTGGCATTCGGTGATAGAGACGACATGTGCTTTGTTTCAGATAGGAACAAAAGCATCTGGAATGCCGTTGCATCTATTTACCCGGGGTTCCAACACTATGCTTGCATTTATCATTTGTAGACGAACGTGCTGAAAAAGACGCACAATAATATTGAGGAGGTGAGAAAATTATTTTTCTGCTTAGCAAAGGCATACACAATTGACGAGTTTGAGGATTTGATGAGTCGAATGAAGGATTAAGTCCAAAATGTCATGCATATTTGATAAAGGCTGACTTTGAGAAGTGATCCCGCACATACTCAGTTGTAAAAAGGACATGAACACTAACAAGTAATATTGTCGAGTCAATCAATAATGCAATTTTACTCGGACGGAGGCTCCCTGTAGTATCGATGCTAGAGTACATGAGAAAAATCATTGAAACTTGGAATGAGAAACACAACCAAGAGGGGAGGAAAACTACAACAACGTTAACAAAGAAATACAATCAGATGTTGCTCGACAATGAACGATTATCTCATCGAATGACGGTATGAGTTTAATTTACCAATAAATAAAACACTTATCAATGTTTATGTTTAAAAAAGTAATTTCTTTATTTTAAGGTGAGAGCATCAACGAAATTTCTACATACAGTAACGGAAGGTGCAAAGAGGTTCAAAGTTTATTTAAATACAAGAATGTGTTCTTGCGGAAGGTTTCAACATGATGAAATCTCTTGTGGGCATGCAATCACAGCTATTGGATACAGAAATAAATATGTTGAGGACTACTGTTCAGTTTATTATAGTAGTAAAAATTTCAAGGATGCATATGCAATACCAATTGATCTGTTTCCGTGCGAAAGCTCTTGGGTTATTTCAGAAGATGTGCTATGTGAGACTGCTCTACCATCAAATGTAAGAAAAAGATCGAGAAGACCATCAAATTATGATCTAAAAAAGAAATTACTGAAGTGAAATTCAAAAGAAGCAAAATTACCTGTAGTAAGTGTGGGTCAAACGGTCATAATAAAAAGACTTGCACTCATTCTCAAGGTAGCAAAACACTAGGTTAAAGATGGTTCTGTTTACAAATTGATTCTTCTGTAATGGTGGACCTTATTGTCAAATTTAATTGATTTTATTTTAGTTGACTTCATAGTGGATTGTTTTTTTCAAGAAAACAGTGTAAGTTGTTATTTTTTTTGTGTTCCAATTAGTTAATGGTATGATGCTGTTTTTTGTCACTATTTCCCGTGGGAACATGAAAATTTAGAGAATCGGATTACTTATTAAATTATGAAGGTTTTATTAATGATATTGTTTTTGCCATAATCTGATTGTGATGTTGATTGTACAGAATCAAACTTTGTATAGAAAAAATTTGTTTATATTGTTGATTAAATTATGATAATATAATAATTTTTAGTACACATTTTGAAAATGTGAATATTTATTTAGAGATATTAAATGGTATAATTGTACTCTATCAAAATAAAAGTGAAAAGAAAAATTGATTATAATGTTGGTTGAACACAGAAAATCTTGTAAGAAAAAATGATTGGTTGTACAACTACTTAATTTATGATTAAATTATGATAATAAATTTGTATAAAAAAAACTTGTTTATATTGTTGGTTAAATTAATGGTAATATATTAGTTTTTAAATTATGGTAATAAATTTGTATAAAAAAAGCTTGTTTATATTGTTGGTTAAATTAATGGTAATATATTAATTTTTAATACACGTTATGAAAATGTGAATACTTATTTTGACATACTTAATGGTATAATTATACCCTATCAAAACAAAAGTGAAAAGGGGGATTGATTATAATGTTGGTGGAACACGGACAACCTTTTAAAAAAAAAAGATTGGTTGTACAAATGTTTAAATTATGGTAATAAATTTATATAAAAAAAGCTTGTTTATATTGTTAATTAAATTAATGGTAATATATTAGTTTTTAATGCACGTTCTGAAATGTGAATACATATTTTGACATACTTAATGGTATAATTGTACCCTATCAAAACAAAAGTGAAAAGGGGGATTAATTATAATGTTGGTGGAACACGGACAACCTTTTAAAAAAAATGATTGATTGTACAAATGCTTAAAATATGATAAGTAATATATTTTTTTTTACACAATCTTGATATTGACTTTTATTTTGATATACTTAATGATTAATTTGTTTTGCATATAGATTCTGGATGTTCATATTTTTTTTGAGATACTTATTGGTACAATGTTAATTTTTTAAAGTTGAGTTAAGCAGTAATTTTTAGTCGGTGTTATTTTGATTTAATTTATGGTAAGAATTCTGTATAAATATAATTGAACCCAGACTTTCAGAGATATAAATCATAATGACAAGAAGATCAAACACAAGTTAAATATAGAATTCACCATATAGTGATTAATCCAAATTGTTTTTTAAAACATACACAGTAATCAGATCACAAAAAAGAATAACTACACAAATCAAAAAATGGACAAAAATCTGATCAAAGTATTAACAGAAAAACAAAAAAAATATGGGGTAAAAAAGTCTGAAAATTAGAATAACAGATCATAAAGTCTACTTCTTCTTTTTGGGTAACAACTTTGACTCAACCACATTTTCGCTGACATGAATGTATTCTCTTGCAATTGTCGGTGCATCCAATCTGCTAACAACTTTGCCTGTCACTTCATTATCACTAACTGCATCAGCCTCAATCTTTCTCGTTGCATATTCCCAAAGTAATGCACCATACCTCAAGTGAAATAGTTCAGGATCTATAAAACAAGAAAAAATATTCAAGTGGCCTTGAAAAATGTATTCGACGAATACACAAGTAAATAAACCACAATCACTATGAAAAAAGTTAGATAGGATATTAGATATATGTATTACAGAAAAATAAAGAGTGAAACATGAAAACAAAATGATAAAACACAATAAATGAATATGCTAACATTAAATTGAAAAAATAAGATGAATTGATTTAAAAATAAATAAATATAAAAAATAACTTACTTCGAATCTGCGCCTTGTTGTGGAGTGTTGTCAGCAATAAAGAATTCCAGTTGATCACCAATAGCACAATTCATATATTCCAATTGATTCTTCATATCAATATCATTGCGTTTTTCATAAAAATCAGTGCTGATGAAGAACAACATAATTATTTGTGCAAGTTTTTTTATCACACCAATAACTGCGGCAGAATGCTTTCATCCAACACCCCACAAGAAGTCGAATACATGAATGCACCTGTTTTTAATGTATATGACAACCAACATCCAATGACATGCTTTAGGTATGTTTATGGGGATACAAACATAGTCAACCGACTCCCATGGAGTATTCACATGGATCTTATATCCTCGTATGTATTGAGCAACCTCATGATCAGGAGTAACTACTCGATTATCTTTCATGCTCTTAATCCAACAATCATGAATTTGTTCAACTCAACGTATGAAAAACGAGTCCATAAAAGTAACTCTTGCATCATTTCTAGGTTCATATTTTTTTTTTTAGATATAATACATAATAACATCAACATGCTATATTAATAAAAGTTAGGCTGTGTAAAAAATAAATGTGACTATCAAGAAAAAGGTGAAAAGACACAGTAAACTAAATTTTATATTACCGAATCTCTTCATGATCGTCCAGTTATGACCATATCATAAAACCAATCCACCAATTGTACTCTATCAATCCTGAAGTCAAATGGGGGATTGATCTTGTTGGATGCAACTGTGAATGCACTTGCTTTTCTGGAAAAAAATAAAACAGTAACTGAGTAACCATTTGAATAACTTAAAAAAATAAATATATATGTATGTACTTGCCACGTTTCTTTGATAATCTCTGCTTGATCCACAATTGAAAGGAATCAATCAAATTTCTATCCATATCAAAATTAATGTGTTCAACAAAGGGATGCTTCAGCTAGAATATGGGAGGGGCTTTTCCTGAAGTACCAACTGTGTCACTGAGGTCTGTGTACAGGAATTGTATATACTTTCCAGGTACCTTAGGTCTACCTTGGTGCACTGGTATAACGTATGACAACTTGTTTTCTAATGCAACAATTTGAGATTCACTAAAATTCGGTAAATCAAAATCATCAAGCGTGGGCGTCTTATGGCTAACGCCTCCCGCTTCAACTATAAATTCAACAAATCAATTATTAATTAACTAAAAAAATATTATCAACAAAAACTAATAAGACAATTAAAAGGGTGTTTACTGCAAAAAAATTATCTGCATTTGGTAATAACACATCATCAACCTACTCGTTATGACTAACAACACCTGCTTCATTTTGATTATTCAAATTCTGCGGTGGTCCTTCACTGGTCACAACTTTAGCAGTATCCCCAAACTAATAAAGGGATATTAGCACAAAAAATAACACCAATAATTAAAAAATCAGTACTGAAAAGAAATTTAAAAAAAGACAATTCAGTGAGAGCAACATCCAAAAATAACACATGCTATCAACTAAATAATTAAAAAAAATAAAAGAATTGGCAGAATTCTAAAATCAACACTATTCTAACTTTATTAAATCAATTTAAATAACAACCAAAAGCACAATCAATTAATAGTCAAAAATAAAATAATCTCCTGTATCATAGAAAAATCAACAAGTAAATTAAGATAGTAAAAAGACACACAAAGAAAGTAAATATATATAAAATCAAATCGTAGATGATGTTGTATTCTGATTTGGGACAACACTGTTATCACTGACATCTTTCATAGAATTATCTTCTTTTTCACCATAACCCTAATATGTAAATAATAAATATTACTGAATAAAGTGAAAATAAATTATAAGCACTGTTAAATAGTAGCTGAATCATACCTTTGGTGATCCCGAATTATCATTTTTTAAATCAACATTCTGTTGATTTGTTGTCTCACACATGAACTTTTTGAATGACTCTTGAATAAACAACTTCATTTCATTAAACTGAAAATCAACCTTAGCCTCTAATGTTGATAATTGTTGACGAACCTAATACATAATAAAATGAAAGTCAGGTAATGCACACTATATAAAATACAATTTGATGGACAATTAGTACGTACCAAAAAAATCTTTTTCTCAAACCTTTCAATGACTTTAAACTTGTCAGATTCAAACTTATTAGAACTGTGCATATCTTCTAAATTGTCGTGAGGGGCAATTGGGGGATGATGGGACGGGGGGCTGTTCAACATTTCGGCAAGCTCCGGTGGAATAAGATAGTACCAGTTCTTCTGTCTGAATGGTAGCCAACTCATCAACCATGAATGACAAATCCTTAAACTTGTACTGAAAAATAACAAAAACAATTAGGAAAATACCAAAAAATAAAGTTAAAACTTTAAAATATATATGTTACCTGGTTCCCAGATTCTTGAAACATTCCTTTTTTGAAGTGTTCATAGAAAATTTTCCTCTTGAGGATTTTTCAGTTGAACATCCGTGAAGACCGATTAAATTGACGAACTGCAACCAATCTATCAACTTGGTTGCAACATTCGTAAAATCATATTTGCAAAGCGAAAGAAAATCCAAAAAATAACACCCTGTTAGGATCCTCAACCATTTGAGAAGTTATGCAGTCTCTCCAGTCAAGAAATGAAAGATAACCCTACGGGTAGTTAACATACTTCCCCGACTCAATCAATTAAAAATGATCTTCAGAGACATACGTATTGAAAGGGAGGATAAAAGTATAAAAGTACTAATAAAATAAATGATGCACATATGGAATGGATCCTCTGTCTCAATCAATCCTTTGTCTCTAAAGACCCTAATCAATTCATCCTTTGGGACACCTCTATGATTGATTTTGGGGAAGTACTTCTCAATAAGTTTAGATGGCCCAACAAGGTCATGAACAAAATCATCCATTGTTCCACATTTAAATTCACTTACAACCTTAAACTCAGAAATACCAAAATGAATGAGTGAGTCATTCAAATTGAAGGTGAACGTGTCCTTCCGATCACTAGGTAGATTGGACTTTGATACGAAATAATTCAAGAAGATAGTCGAATGGTGACTGTTTGAACATATCAAGCATGTTCAGTTTGGTCAATCGTTCAGTGATCTCAACAAATACATCAACATTTGTGTAAGACAACCATCTAGATAGTTTGATTTTCTCCTAAACACAACAAAATAAATGAGCAAAAATTAACTACAACAGTAGAACAAATGTTAACTACATAAATATACCAAACAAAGTATAACAAAGATTAAAAAAACACAGAAAGGTTAACTTCAATAAATTAAAAAAGGGTTGCCAAATGTGGCAACAAACAATATACAGACTATAAAATCAACTAAAAAATCAACAAATTAACAGTCTACACAACATATAAAAATAACTAGCTATTAACTGGCAACAATTTATCAAAAAAAATAGTGGTGAAACCTAATAATAACACCAACTAAACTACCCATACATAAAAAAAACATAAAAAAGAAGCAACTTAACACCCATAAAAATACACCACAAAATAATTTACCAATTACGTAACCAATTGAGGGACAGACTGAGTCACACATTTACCAACAAACTACTATCATAGAAAAATTCAAAAAATAACACCAACAAAATATGCAATTAACACCCAAAAAAAATATTTAAAAAAAGGTAACTTAACACCCAAAAAACTACGGCACAAAAGTGATTTACCAATTGTGTAACCAATTGAGGGACACACTGAGTCACAAATTTACCAACAAACTACTATCATAGAAAAAAATAAAAAATAACACCAACAAACAATGTACTTAACACCAACAAACAAATAAAAAAAAAGGGTTTTAACATTTATTCCACAAAAAAAAGGTCCACCTTGGTCACCAAAAAAATAACAACACAATCTGAAGAGAAGTTTACCATTTATGTAACCAAATAAGTGATCAACTGGTTCAACAATTAACCAACAAAACTATAATAAGAAAAGACAAAAAAAAAAAATAGAAGATAAACTACACTTAAATAAAAAAGAACTTAACATCCCCCCCCCCCCCCTCCCCCTCCTCCCAAAAAAAAAGATTAGACAAACAAATCTACCAATTATGTCACCAAAAAAGGGAAACACCGGATATCACAATCTAGCAACAAAACTACCAAAAATAAGAAACCCTAAGTTCAATATATAGACAAAATTGATAAAAGTAAATTTAATAAAACAAATTAATCAGTTAAATCCAAAAAAGAATATTTGTCAATACAAACACAAAAAAAGGAGAAAAGTAATTTTTTACATACTTTTGAAGTTTTCTTTAAACTTTTTTCCCTACCCTTGTTAGATTTTGCGACTTTTCGGGTATCAACTTTATTAACAGCATAAATACCAGGCTACACGAAAAAAAATTATAGAACAAAAAATGGTGAAAAATTAGTATTATAGGCCAAAAAATAATTTTTAAGAAAAAGAAAGAGTACCTTGCATGTAACATCTGCAGCTTTTAATTCCTGATTCAAACGAAATCTCTTTGCAATTGGTATTTCATCCTCAAAATCACTGTCGTGCGGTAGATCAACCTTCTCACTCACTTTTTTCTTCAAAGATTTAGATGGAACTTTGGTGGAATCATTCTTCTTCGAAGATTCAATGACAACAAAATTAGAACTACGTCCCTCTTCTAGGTTCTTCCGAACTGGGGAAGGAGTGAATGCATTGAGATTGAAGCTCGTCCTTGATGATTGGATAGGACTACTATCCAAACAAATAGCTTTTCGATTTAACCTAGGGCTTTTACGTACAAGAGTTTTTTGTTCAGAAATTGACATGTTGACAAAACAAAAATCAAATGAAAACACACAAGATAATGAAAAATAAGAAAAATGAACTCATGCAACAATTAATCCAACAAAAAGAATGATTCAGAGTTGAATGTCTATGGATGGCAGTGAACTGCAAATGAAAAATGAAGAGGCGCCTTGGAAAACGGAAGAGACAATCCGGAATGCATAAAGTTAAAGCAAAAAGGAAAACGAAAAAACGAAAAAGAAAAATAAAATAGGCAACTTTGAAAATATACAATACAGTATATTATCAAATCTATTAAATTTATACGGCGGAGGAATTAATGCAATAATAAAAGTGAGACAATGAATCTTAAAAAATATATAAAAACAAGAAAAATATAGATAATTGTTAAATGGTTATTAATATGTATCTTTTTTTAGAAAAATAAAAAAGGAAAAATATTAATAATATAATGTGACATGAATATAAATAGAAAATTTAAAATTATAAATATTTTAGTCTATTGACATAATTTGTAATTTAAGTCCTTAAATAATACACTTTTACAATTTTTTCCTTATAAAAACTTATACAAGTTCTTGGAATAACAATGATATTGATAAGTTAACACATAAATCAGCTCTAAAATTGAATGGTTCTAACAAAAATTAAAAAGGATATAGGCAAAAGGTAATGAGTGTTCTGTATTTTGTAATGTAATTAACTTAATTAAGTTTTATCAAATATATATCGTACTGAAATTGAACTTTTAAAATACTCTCTTTGTCTATTTTTACTCATCTACTATACTAAAAAAAATATTAAACAATACTTATTCATTTTATGAAATCAAGAGATAATTTTATAATTAGTTCCTAATTTACCTTTTATCATTAATTATAGTTATTTTTATTACATTTTTCAAAATATTATACTTTATTAAAAAGTACTCCCTATATTTTATGTGACACATTTTTTTTTTTGTAGTCCATCCCAAAAAGAATGTCATCTTACTATAACTAAAAATAATTTAACTTTACAATGCCTTTTTTATCTTTAATAAAATGATTCTTAAACACACAAATATTTAAAAATTGTTAATATTATTTTAAATAAAAAAATGCCACAAAAATAAGACAAAAAATAAAAATAAATAGTAAAGATAATTTTACTAAATTATCTTTTAAATATAATAATAGGGAGTACAACTTCTTGCTTTCAACATAACTCAATTTTTACCAGAGCATGCAGACTTGACACTTGTTGGATTCTAGTAATTGCACTTGCTTCAGTGTTAAATAAATGTAAACTGACCGGGGCGTAAATTGATGTCGAAGTCGACCTAAAATTAATGAACAATCAATCACTTAATAAGGTATGTTCAGTATGAAGGAAAAAATATTTTTTTATTGTTTAATAGATTAATATTAATATTCCAAAAAGATTTATATATTATACATAATCTAGAGAAAGAACATGAAAAGTTAGGTTGGGGAGATAGGAGTATTAGATGGTGGGGATGAAGGCTATGCGAGAGTAAAAATGAAGTGTTTTGAGGGGGTGAGTGAACACAATTATATGAGCTTCAATAAGAAGTTTATTTTTATTTTGTTAAATTTTTTTTTAACTAATTAAATATGAAAAAAAATTAAAAATTATATCGAACGCACCCTTAATGTTTTACCATTCAAAATTATATACTATTTCAAAAGAAGTAGTAATTAGTGCTAATAAGTATTAGTTATATAGTAATGACTGATAATGACTATGTACTTACTTTCTTAATAATATACCACTAGTAGTTAGTACTGCTAAGAATCGAAATAATGCATTATTTTATGTACATATATTATTTTATTATTGACGTTAGTTATAGCAGAGAAGTAAAAGTTGAGAGAGACGGAGGAGGTAATGTTTACTTGAAAAAGCCAAGGTCGCTGTAGGTGTACGTGGCACATAGGGAATATCTCCAAGAAACGGTGGGCATATTTGTCCAAACGCGTCACCTAACAAAAACCTTAGATTCATTAATCAAAGCATACTCATATGCCTCCTCCTTTACTTTTTCCACTTTACTGCTGGCAAAAGGAAAAAAGAAGAGCTCATTATGATTCCAAATCTTATAGAGGTACTTAAAGAATCTTATTTTACTTCTTCATATATTGACTAAAATAAGCCATTACTTGGTCTCATTTGGGTGTCTGATGTATCAAATGTTATTACAACTGCTCAATTCAATTCAAAAACCAACTTTTCTAACTAGTTTACCAAGCTGCTCAATATGTTGTGTTAACCGAGTATCCAAAAGTGGCCTTCAAGCAGTTCTTTGTCAACTTTTGATCTGGTAATTGTAGTTAACAGTATGTAAAGTTGGTTTTGTTTGTTTTTTCGTTTGTTGTTGAAGGATTAATTTGACTTGCCTTTGGTGATTTGGGATAAAGCTACTTTCTTTTTGGTATTTACTATTGCTGTTTTCATATTCTTGATCAGCTTGAGCATTAGTTCAAGTTGAGAATCATTCTTGTTTAAGGAGGTGCCACTGTCTGTTCAAGTAAAGATCTGATTTTTCTTTAATATAATTCTCTATACTCGTGGTGTTTTATTGTGTTACTCAGCTACTGACGTATTGTGAAATAGATAGAAAAATACTGAATTGGGGTTTTAAAATTATCCAGGGACAGTGCTGTGCTTTCTTTACTTAGGGTGCTGCTTGAACATGGGCTACGAAATTCGATATCGTAATCTGTTTGAGACCAGACGGTTAGTATGTCTATTGGGCGTGGTTTTTGGCCTTGCCTTGATGATTCAGTATTTTGGTTTTCCATATGGTTATGCCCTGTCCTCTTTGTTTGCTGCCAGTGGGGGTCAAATAAGCAGCTCACAAAGAGTTGATCAATCTGGCAACTTCAGTAGGCCAGAAAACTTGAAACATGGTAGCGTTGTGAACGCTACTAACATAAATCTTATCCATGAAGCAACTAATGAAACTAAGCTCTCTGATGCAAATAATGAAGAGGTAGTGGATGCTTCTATACCCCCAACGAATGAACGTTCCGATGATACCTTAACTGAGGACGTTGACCCTGAGGATGAATCCCCTTTTAAGGATTCAGAACTTGACAACAAGTCAAATGCGGAAAGTTTAGGAAGAAATAGTAGCTTGCTTCCAGATAAGGCTGTTGACTCTGAATATGATTTACAAGCTTCAAATGGTACATTTGAAAGTTCTTTATCACACATGGTTGATACTGATGGTGGAGGCAGTATTTCTCCAATGCCAACAGAAGCTAAGTCGTCAGAGATAAGTCCCACAGCATTGTCTATTGCACCACCACCACCGGTTATAACACCTCAGGTCAAGCTTTATGCAAAAAGTGAACCTCCTTTGATATCTTCCCACCAGAACATATCTGCAAAAGAAGAAAATACTGGCCATCTACTTGAAAGTGATAAAATACCTGTGCAAAAACTCACTAACTATGCTCCTCCAGTTAGTCAATCTTCAATAAACAATATTCCTGTTATGAAGGAGTCTGACAAGCCAAAAGATAGTGTAGTATCAATAGCTGAAATGAACATAATGCAGCAAGAGACTGGAACTTCATTTCGTTCAATGGTATGTATGTTACTTTGGTACTCTGCTAGAGGGATATGACTCATGTAATTGACAAACATATTCATATATATTCTAATTATGTTCTTTTGATCTTTTCTGTAGAAACCACGGTGGTCCTCAGATGTAGATCAAGTATTACTACATGCAAAAAGTGTCATTGAGAATTCTCCTCTGGCAGGAAATGAACCTGGCTTATATGCTCCTTTGTATAGAAATTTGTCAATGTTTAAGAGGTAATAGAAAATGATGATGCATATGATTAATTCGTGCTTGTGTAATCCAGATGTTTTCTGACATTGGAGGTGTATTGGGTAATACTGCACTAGATCAGATTTTTATGGTCTGTTAATCATCAAATCATAGTTTTATGCTTTGTAGGACCTGCTATAATTCAATAGTTTAGTGTCAATCATCATGAACACATTGTTCCTTGGTGCATGCGGTGACTTCCATTCTTGCTTTGAGCCAGTTGACTGTTGCATATACTGAATTTCGGAAAATAATCATAATAGATGCTTTCTTGCATAATTTATACATTTCTTACTATAGGAGCACCACCCCGTGACAGGTGGAGAACCCAGACCTCAGCCTCCTGCCTCAAGTTTTTTTAGTTTGAGATTGTCACTGGTGACATTTGTGACTTGCGTCTATATAGAGTTAGTCCAGTGTTCTAGCAACTTCTACCGCTCCTTCATTTTCGAAAGCTTTTCATTACTTGTCTTTGAGTATGCTTGACACACATTTCTCTGATCTGACATACATCATGTGTAGGAGCTATGAATTGATGGAGCAGATTCTCAAAGTTTACATTTATAAAGAAGGTGAAAGACCAGTATTCCATACGCCGGTGCTTAAAGGAATATATGCTTCTGAGGGTTGGTTTATGAAGCTCCTGAAAGGAAACAAGAAATTAGTTACCAAGAACCCCAAACAGGCTCACCTGTTTTATCTACCGTTCAGCTCCCGTATGCTAGAGGAGACCTTATATGTCCCTGATTCTCACAGTCGTAGGAACTTAGTTCGATATTTAAGTGATTATCTCAACATCATTATCCAAAGACATAATTTTTGGAACAGAACTGCTGGAGCTGACCATTTTCTTGTTGCTTGCCACGATTGGGTAAGTTTTGGTTCTTCCTTTAATCGGATTTCCTAAATGTATATCACAGCATCCATTTTGATTCATAAATTTTATCCATACTTCTTTGCAGTCTAAGATCTTTTGTTTTCACCTTTAATGGAGTGCTCTGTTGTGCGCACCATTTTTTTTGCATTATGGATTGGAAATTATCTTTCTGCATGTATACACACAAGCTCGTCATATAACTTCAGTGTCAAAAATATAGTTGCATTCTTTTTATAGTTAAGATATATGAATTTCTGTCGGATACTGAAAAGCAATTTTGCTTCCTCAGGCCCCTGCAGAAACAAAAAGAATCATGGCTAATTGCATAAGAGCTTTGTGCAATGCTGACGTTAAACAAGGTTTCCAATTCGGAAAAGATGTATCGCTACCAGAAACATATGTACGTGCAGCTAAGAATCCCCTTAGAGAAATTGGGGGAAAGCGTCTTTCTAAAAGACGAACTCTTGCTTTCTTTGCTGGCAGCATGCATGGTTACCTTCGCCCTATCCTATTGAACTACTGGGAAAACAAAGATCCTGACATGAAGATTTTCGGCAAAATTAGTAAGGTAAGCTATGTCCAATACATGAAGAGCAGCAAATACTGCATATGTGCAAAAGGTTATGAAGTCAACAGTCCTCGAGTGGTGGAGGCCATTTTCTATGAGTGTGTCCCAGTGATTATATCTGATAATTTCATACCCCCGTTTTTCGAAACTTTGAACTGGGAGGCTTTTGCCATTTTTGTTCCAGAGGAGGACATTCCAAAATTGAAGGACATACTCGTATCGATCCCAGAGAAGAGGTATCGTGAGATGCAGCGGAGAGTTAAACTGGTACAGCAGCATTTCCTTTGGCACATCAAGCCCGTAAAGTATGATATTTTCTACATGATTCTCCATTCAATATGGCACAACAGAGTTTTTGGAGTAACACCTAGGTGACAAATGTACACAAATAGATAGTTTCAGAGTTTTAGTTGTTTTAGTGCAGCATTCTTTTGTGAAATATGTCATAAGTTGCATCAATGTATCCTGATTATTTCCTGTACATAGATGTGAGAAGAGGCAATTTGTTGTTTCTTTTTCTAGCATATCTCTACTTGTTTCTTCTTCTCTTATTTGGACAAATCAAATCTATAGTACATCTTTGTGCGTTACTAATTTCAACAAGATTAAAAATTCTTCTTTATTTTTTTAAATTTCGTGTCAAATTAAATTAGATCAATTCTTTTTGAAATGGATATTGTAATATTCCAAATACAACATTGGTTGCAGGGTGGAATAATTAAAGCAAAGACATTACTTGTGCAAAATATCTTTAGGTGAACTTTGGTGATCATACAGAGTGATGCGAAATGATTGCTGACTTTTTGGGAATTCAGTACTCAATCATTCACATTTTAACAGTGGCCTAAGCAATTTGCAAAATAATTCATTTTGTCTTCTAGACTTTTGGTCATGAAAATGACCCATTTGCTGTTCCTGTTTATATTTGTTGACAAAAACAATTTATTCTTTCTATAACTTCTCACTGTCTATTTGGACAGGAAAGTCAATTTTTTTTATCAAACTAAGTCATTATTTAAATAAATTTATCAAAATAATATTTTTTTTTGAAATTTTACAAAATTAATATAAACGTATTTTTTAGTAACGTTTTAGATTATATTTTATTTAAAATATTTAACGGGCAAAAACTGACGAAAGTGACGGTATTAAATGAAAAAAACATTACTGCAGTAACGCTTTAAGCGTAAAATGTATTTGTGAGTAACGTTTTACAATACGTTACTCACAAATAGCTGAAGCGAGTCGAAAGGCATAGTCAGCCAGCTTCGTGACTTTGCTTAGCTTCTAGCCTTGCAAAGGGATAACCTTACACTAAAAACGGAACTTAGCTTCTCACTAATATAAGCAAATAATAATAATAATAATCATAATAATAATGATAATGATGATGATGATAAAAATAATGATAATAATGATGATGATGATAATAATAATAATAATAAAATAATAATAATAATTATAATAATAATAATAAACAATAAATTTCATAAATTATGAATGTTAAAATTATGCAATTATTTGGATAAAATTAAATATAAGCTCGTTTTCTTAAAAAGTTTCAAAAATACATATTTTAATCAAATAGCAATCTAAGATGGATTAGTTCGGTCAACATTCTTAATAAACGTAAATGTGAGTAACGTTTTAAGCATAAAATATATTTGTGAGTAACATATGATAAAACATTATTCATAATGCTTAAAACGTTATTACCAGTAACATTTATTCATTCAATGTCACTTATGTTAGTTTTTGTCCGTTAATTTTTTTAAATAAAATATAGTCTAAAACGTTACTGAGAAATATGTTTATACTAGTTTTGTAAAAAAATTTAAAAAATATATTATTTTGGTGATTTGATTTAAATAATGACTTAGTTTGGTCTTAAAATTGAAAAGTCATGCTACCGAAATGCAACTTTGCTATTATTTATGAAACTGGTACAGTTGAATTTTTATTATGAGGTCAATGATATGTATATTGATTTAACTCGTTGATTATCTTTCTAACAATGAAATGAGCTTAATAAGAACAGTAATGAAGCAAAGTAAATCAAATAGAACAATATAACTTAGTTGCATCCGGAGATAGTAAGGTGTGACTGATTTTGGGTTCGGAAACGATTCATTGTAAGTTGTTTGACAGCTGAGACATAGTAAAGACTATGAAAATAACAGAAAGTTTGAAGCTTAAGAATGTTCTATTTTTTCTTAAGTGAAAATAACACAAAGTATGACAATCATCATCTCATTAAGTGTTCTATTTTTTCTTTCCGCAATTTTATTTGATTGTGGTGAGTAATGGACTATTGTTTGATGGATAATGCCATATTTCAAATATATTTCTCAAAAAGAGATTCATATTCACCACCTCTATCACTCATTATCATTTTGATCTTTTTGCTAAGTTGTGTTTCAACTTCACTTTTGTACCGTTTAAATGTTTTAATTGCCCCATCTTTACTACTAAATAAATAAACATAGCAATATCTAATGCAATCATCAATAAAAGTTATAAAATACTTTTTTTTGTCATAAGTTAGGCCATAATTGTAAATAGTAATAATGTCATAACCACAAAAGTCATAAAAAGAGGCTATAACCAATAGTTGTAGTTTGTAATAAAAGTAGTAAGCCAAAAAGTAAAAAAATAATGGCTAGGATATAGTATTAGTGTTATCTGTAAATTTACAAGGCTGTGTAAATTTACTATATATAGATGTAAGTAGTAAGAAGAGAAAGGCATCGAAAGAAAACCTTCTCTCAAAATACTACTCTGTAAAAAATCCTCAATATCAATAAATATATAACCTTTTAAAAAAGAAATGGAACAAATACCAGAATCATCTAGCAATAATCTACAAACACAGATATACTTTTTTATAATTATACTTAGCTAAATATTTATATTTATTCGTTTACATGTAGTAAATGCTTTATATAACTCTGGTATCATAGCTATTTCTTCTCCGTCGTATGTATATACTGCACTAAGTAAACCATAGTGATAACAGGTTTTTACTAAATTTGGGTTGGTTTTGGATTGTGCTATTAGTTTATTATAGCCTTGTAATTTCTGGGTTATGTATTAATATCACAAATGTCAGTGTGAATCATTTCTAAGGGACTGTAATTTCTTCTAACAAATTTATGAGGATGCTTAGCATACTTAGATTCAATACAAACTTGACATTTTAATTTATTACACTTAAAGTTAGGAAAATTTTTTAAGTTGCTCGATTTTATTTTTGTAATTGACATGTCCCAAATGTTTATGTCATAACCAGTTTGACTCAAGCAAGTAAGAACAATATTAAAAAAATTGTGTTTGAAAAGACCTTGCCTAAGGTAACTTTTTTTCTACAAATATTTTATTTGTACTTATCACAATTTTCTCAAATACAAACATCATTTAAAGTCAATTCCTTGTTGAATGTCCTTTTAAGGAGGACCTTTCTATAACCTTCAATCATGAACATAGTCTCATTGAGTCCAATAAAAGCATATGAACCAAATGTATCTTTATAACACAAATATATCAAATGACTTTTCACCAATATTTATGTCTACAAATAGTTATATTTTAATAAACATCTTTTCATGAAAAAATCACAATATTTTAAGTGATACTCTTTCATAAGAGAACTCAACTCTTTTGAACATATATATGTGTGTGTAATTTCTTGATTTCATACTATTCATATCAACTATCATATCATATACTAGTAAAAGAGAAATGTAATGACCACAATATCACATATATTTAAAAAAATAAAAAATTGTGGGAATCTAACATCATACTAGAATGAATTCATATCATGTGCTTCAACATTTATATTAGACATTAAGTCTAACTTTGTCTTTATCACAAATAATATTTTTCAAGTATTTGTTTTCTCATTCTTCAAATGTGTACGATCAAAATACACATTGCCAGCGTAAAGCCTTTTTTGAATTTACTATTCTGCAAAAGAATTGTAGCACTTCAATTCTCTTTGATAATCTTTACAAAATGTCAAAATTTCATTCATCGAGGTACCCATTGCAGGCACAAAATCATTAATTTTATGTCACTAATTTTTTCCCTTTTGTCACAATTAGAAGACCACTTAGTATTTAAAATACCAACACTAAAGACTACATCTTTTTACGACTTATTTCTAGTTAATAATGAAGTTTTATATTCTTAAAATCATTTAGCTTTAATATTCCTAACAAAGTTTTTATATTCTTCAAGTCAAAATATTTATTCAAATAGAGTGTTTCAGAGTTTGGTGAAATTTTTATAATCTCAGTCTGATTTATTTGGCAAAGTTTTTATAATCTTCAAAGTACCAAAGGAATAAAAAATTAAAAGATTTTAATCTCCAAAACAGAATACAAATTATTAAAAAGTATGTAGAATAAAGAAAAAGACCCGAGCTTTATCATCATCAAATCATTTAATCAATTTGTTGGCTTTTGCATTCTTACCAATAAAATATGAACGATCTTAACAGGTCCATTGCAATCGCATAATACAATCATTACAACCCAAGAAAGAAGTCTTCTATTTAATTATTCTATTCTGAAATTTCTCAATGAAAAGAATAATTCTCTTTTAAATATGGCATTGTCATTATTACTCTTGAATAGGTACATAATTTTTTTTCTACACTTTAAAGAGAACAATTAATGATTTTGTAGGTATGCACCAAGTTAAGCACTTACTTTCTATCACTTCTGCTTTTGCAAATTTAGCAATACAACCATATTAATTGGTTCGCACAAAGTAGTTCATGAATTTTAATCAATGCACTTGGTTCAATTGTCTTTCTCAACATCTCAGATCAAACAATAAAAATAATAATTTCCTTAAGATTGTTGTTCAACCTATATTACTTAAATACTTAGAACAAAAATTTTTGTAGTACAAAACTTTTGTAGAATAAAAATTTTTGTAATACAAAATTTTGTAGGAAAATAAAATTAAACTTATGTAAAACAAAACTTTGTGGAACAAAAATTTGTGAAAACAATAATCACAAAGATTCTAACAAGATTTCAAAATCAGAAACTAAAACTAGTAACGAAAATAAAATTTGTAAAGAAAACCAAAAATAAAATTGACAAGAAGAAAATCGAGCCCACTGAATACACAGTGCCTTAAGGAAATTATTCCCCTCTAGTACCCGAGGTTAATGAAATATATCTTCTCAGGATAGAACAATTTTACTCATCGGTGTATCGGTACCTAAAATCACAATGTCAGTGAACCACTCAATAACAATAAAGCACACTAGAATTTATTTGTGTAGAAGAAGAAGTTAGAAAAAATCATTATCGAAATGAGAGGAAAATTCTCTATATAGAGAGAACAAAAGGTGTTTATTGTATCTTATTGGAAAGGTCACAACCATTTTGAAAGATCACAACTTTGTAGAAAAGTTATAACTTTTCATTTGTCATTCACACCTTTCAAACTCAATAAAACCCTCAATAAAAGCTTCTAGCCCAATAATCTGACACCATTGGTAGCAACATCCTTTTTCTTTAAGACTTGACAATGAAATTTCAAAGTAGGCTCAACATTACCTTACTCAGTCTTGAAAATGTCAATCTTTCTAGGTTGTATCAATGTAGATCGTAATAAAATAATTTGCAAATATATTAAAAAAGTCAATAAAATCTATAGATAATAAAGAATATCATACAATTACTCCCCAAGCAAAGCTTTTTTAAATTTTTTGACAAAGACTTATTCTATTTCATCCTTGGTCAAGTCATTTCCTTTGATAGTCGTCTTGAAAGCAAGAATGTGCTCATGCGGATATGCCACCCCATCATATTTTAGTATATCTGGCATCTTGAACCTTTTCAAAATGAACTTTGGATTTCCACTAGCCTGTAGGCAATGGGAGTAACTTTGGGAAATCAAACTCTTCAATACAAAGGTACTCCCAAATTTGATTCATATATGTATGTAGCTCTAATAGGACCGATTGAAGTTTTATTTTGAGTAATTCTACCATTGGCGTTGGAATATTAGAACTGACTCCAAATATGTTAGTTAGTACTCTTCCGAATAATCTTGGCTTCAAGGTCTTCCTCTAGATTTCTTTGCAACACCAATGTTGCTAATGGCGGTTGCGTACCCACTCCAACATTATTTGAGGCCATTATAATCAATATATTTTATAGTTCCATCATCTTTTTATATTGCGTTTGTTGAGCATTCTAAATTTATAGAGCCTCCTTGGGACCATCCAAGTCAATCCGCCCTTTCTTTTGGTGATGTACCTCTTTAGGATGCCTTTCTTCTAATTTTTTATTCCTCACATTTACATTGTTCTTATTCATACTCCAACGTGAATATGATTTCTAGATCTATCTCAACTCCATTAGCAAGTATGTATAGTTTGCTTTTGTAACACCCTAAAATTTTTGTTACGTTAAGCCCTAACCATCCTTCATATGTATATAAGGTTGTATCAAATGATTCTTAATTGAGTTTAAGTGTTAAGGTCAGTTCTTTAGTGTGAGAATAGATTTGGAGATGAATTAAGATCACAAAAATCCTTTAGCATAAAATTGAGTTAAAAGTTATAACACCCTGCGTGTTGATGGCCTGGAACATGAAAAGTTGCAAGATTTCAAGACTGGTAAGTTGTACGAGCCAATCTATGACTCGTGAATAGTACCATGGGTCGTGAATAGAACCACGACTCATAGGCTGGATCGTGATAGAGAACCTTGAGGAATGAAATTTTTTAAAGTCTGAAAACTACTCTATGAGGGATTTCACGATCCATAAAAAGAACTATGGACCATGAAATGGATTTCGTAACTCTTAAGTGCAATTTTTGATAGCTAATATTTTGTGACACATGTTTCACGAGGGCCAACCATGATTCATGGATTGAATTATGGCCCATGAACATGGTCTTGTGCATGGTTTCAGTAGTTTTAAATAAAGGATTTTTGGTCATTTTCAATTTGTTTAACTCCTAAACTACGTCATTTTGATCCTCCTAACTAATTTAATCGACTCAAACCCTATAAACTCTATTTCTAATTTATTCTATCTCATTCATTCTTGAAAACCTCTCTAAAGTTCTCAATATTTCTCTCTTTAAGTAAGGACTCTATTGAAGCTAGGGTTCCAACTTTAGGTCAAGGATTTCAAGGTTATTCTACTCCAATTTCTAAGGTTCTTCACTTGAGGTATGTAGGGCTTCATTCATGTGGATTAGTTCATTCATGGAGCCCAATCCAAAACCTCTTTTTTCTCGAAGTTTCATGATGATTTCTTATGGGGTTTTATGATATGATTTCAAAAGTATTGATCATGAGTATTCTGTGATGATTATACCTATTTATGCATGAATTATGAAGAATTACATGATTTTTATGATTTTCAAGTGAAAATATGAGATTTCAAGTGTATGAAAATTAGGACTTGTTGAATCGATATGGGTTCCTTTACTAATGGTTCAAATTGATTTCAATTGCATAATTTCTATATAATTTTCTATAATGACTCAAAAATTTTTGAACTTCGTAGTGGTTGATCAAGGTCATTTTAAAACTTATTATGGTTGGTTAGAGATGGTCATGGGTGACACTTAAGTGGCCACATTCCAAGGAGTCGAGTTGGTTGGGTTTTGCATGAGGTAGTGTGGTAGGACTGAATTTGGATGGCTATATATTTTGGTATAGGATGAACTCTATAGGCCACTACCTATCAAATTAAATCCCTTCGAGTTATCTTTGCAACGCAATTGGTTTTACTCGAATCAGAGTTCGAATGTGGAAGTTATGGCTTTTGAGGTAAGACTGTCTGTGCGAAAGCGTTCTAGACAAGGGAAGGAAATATTGGCTAAGTCAGGGTCTCACAGATGAACCACAGACCGTGTGGGGGTTCACAACCCGTGATCCAGTCCGTGGAGTGATCCAGTGTGTGTCCTTGATGATGGACCAAGGCTCCGAACCAAGTAAGGTTCCACGAACCACTTCACGGTCCGTGTGATGCCTCAAGGTTTGTGAGGGCACTCGTGGAGAGATCCAAAGAGTTTCTTGGACCCTAAGCCAGAACGCTTAGCCAAGTGAGGCTCCACAGACCAGTTCACAGACCGTGTGAGGCCTCACAACACATGATCCAGTCCGTGGAGTAGTCCACAAAGTTCCCAAGATTTCGAGCCAAGGTCGTGACCAAGTGTAGCCACACGGTTGAGTTTACAGACCGTGGGCCATTGTACTGTCCGTGTAGCTGTCCTGCGTCTCTAGTGCTCAGTTATTGTTTTTGTTTCATTAATGGTTAATTTATAATTTTAATTGATCCTAGGGCCGTTTCAGTTTTTCTAAACTCTCCTAAAACCCCTAAATTGAACCTTAATAACTCTTAATTCATTCAATCTCTTGAACCTCTTCAAATTTTCACTCAATTTTCTCTCAACCTCCATTGAAGACAAGCTTGGAAATTTGGGGAAAATCAATTCTTCTTCAGAATCTTCTTGTTCCTCTTGATTAATTCAAGGTATGTGGGCTTGATTCATGGTTTCTCTTTTAACCATGAAGACCCAAAAAACCTTTTTATTTAATTTGATGAATTTTGATTTCTATTGAAATGGGTCTCTAAGATTATGAATGAATTACTTGAAATTGAAGTGTGGGTTGTGTTAATTTATGAATTTCAAAGTGGATTGAGCCCCTAATTGAGGAATTTCATTGATTTCATGAGGTTTCAAAAATGCATGTCTCCTTGGTTCTTTAATCCAAGTATGGGTATTAAGAATTTGGCTTTAAATTGATGATTTTATTATGCTTTGGATATGAACTTCTCGCATTGATGATTTAAATGATGATATTCAATACCCATGCTACTCTTGATCATCCATGCATTACATTCATGAGCATGAAAGACTTGTTATGATGAAACTCTTGATAAGGGCTTGACCCTCATGTTATGATATGATATGACTTGATTTTGATAAGATATGAGAATTAGCTAAATGTGATCACATAAAGTCTATGTTATGGCTCTTTGATCAATTATGGGTGTTTACACCTATGATATGATATGACATGTTATGATAAGGCATGATATGATATGCTATGTAGATGAGATACTTCTATTGCATTGGTTTTGGAAACTCTTATTTGGCTTTTGATCCTACTTATGGAAAGACTTGAATTATGATTTGGCTTATAGCCCAACTATGCATTATTTTGAACAAAAGGTCAAATCTCTATTTTGAAGTGTAACAACTCGAAAATTTTCAAAATCTCCTTATGATTGGACTTATATGATGTACTAATGGTCATGGTTGAGTTTTGGTAGCCATGGGTTAAGTTTAAGTGGCCGAACGCAAAATGGCCTAGTTGGTGGCCTAGAGGGACAGTTTTGGCAGTGTACTTCAAACGGTCATAACTTTTGATGTGGGTTGAACCATGTGGGATAATACATATAAAATTTCAGATATTTGAATTATCTTTTCAACACAACTGGTTTAACTCAATTCCAAGTTCGTATGAGGAAGTAATGGCCAAAAGAGTAGGACTGCCTGAAATTCGGAAGACATTGGAGATAGGACCTGGAAATGGCCCAAGGCATGGGAGACGGGCTGTGAAACTTTGCACGGTCCGTGTGGGGATTCCGTCAAGTGTTCCAGTGAGCTGGGGTTTGCAAGGACACACCCCGCAAACTAAGTTAAGGTCCACGGACCACCCCATGGTCTGTGAGACCTCAAACGGACCGTTTGGTGGTCCATCAAGTTGGGAAGAGCCTTGTACAAGCTGTGAGATGTTTATTTGACTAAGGAAAGGCTAATGGAGCATCTATACGGACCTTCAAAGGTGGAATGGGCCATTTGGGGGTTCCATTTGGCCCTGCGTGCTAAAATTTTATCCGTTTCATTAAAGGTTAAGTTGTAAATTGGTTGATCCTTAGGCTCTTTTTAGGTATCCTAAGGTCTCCTAAACCCCTAAATCATCCCCCAAGCCCTTATTCATCCATTCAATCTCTCCTACACTCATTCTTAAGATTCTAAGACTCTCTTAGCCTCCATTGAAGAAAGCTTTGGGAATTCGGGGAAGAA